>BMAU01009544.1:0-147342 GCA_019973935.1 Trichonephila clavipes | reverse complement strand
AACGTGTGCGATAACGCCCCCTTGTGGTAGTTGAAGGCTTTCAATGGGTAGTAAAAAATCCAGAGAAAATTAGGAGGTGTTGAGATGCCATGGAGAGTCGGGGTAGATTAACCAAATATAGTCTAAATCAGGGGTGTCCAACCCAAATTACCTTGCGGGCCACTTCGGAAAGACATCATAATCTCACGAGCCGCACATAAAAATATGTATATTTATATGAAATTTGGAAACAAAAAAAAAAACAACATTTGTTGGAGTGAAAATTTGAAACAGAAGGAATCATCAGTATTGTTGTTTTCATTATTTTTCATGTATACAGACATAGATGATACAATAATCTATATATATAAAGCAGAAAAGCGACTCACTGACTGACTCACTGACTAATCACGATATCTCCGGAACTATTAAACCTACAAACTTGAAATTTGGTAGTTAGATTCCCTTCATGGTGTAGACGTCAGCTAAGAACGAATTTTGAAAAGTTCGATCCCCAAGAAGCGTTACGAGGGTTTAAGGGGCGTTATATATAATTATTTACTTTACTAAACTATTACATGTAAAGTCGTGAAAAACTTCGTACACAGATTTCTTTCATAAGTAAGTTCTACATAATGATGTTTACAAAAATCGATCTCAAGGGGCGTTGAGGGCGTTTAAGGGGACGTTATACACATTTATTTCCATTTTTAAACTATTAACAACACAGTCTTGAAATTTGGTAAGCGGATTTGCTAGGTACAAATCCGCTGCAAAAAGGGTTTTGTGAAAATCGACCCCAAGTGGCGTTGTGGAGAATTAAGGGGCGTTATATAGGCAATTAACTCCTTTTTTAAACTATTAGACGTAAAATTTTGACATTGAGTAAGCAGATTCCATTCACTGAGTAGAGATCGGATATAAGATGGGTTTTGTGAAAATCGTTTCCTAAGGGCCGTTATAGATAATTATTTCCATTTTTAAACTATTAGACGTACAGTCTTAAAATTTGGTAAGCTAATTCCTTTCATTGTGTAGAGATCCGGAAATTGTTCTGGATTTGAGGAAAACTGATCCTCAAGGGTCACTGAGGGGGATTAAGAGGCTTAATGGATAAATATTTCCGCTTTTCAACTAATAGAACCACCTGCTTGAAAATTAGAAGGTATGTTCCGTTCATGGAATAAAGTTACTTTTACAAAGATTTTGGCGAAAACGGACCCCCATAGGAGTGAGGTTGCAAGGGATTAAGGCGCGTTATAGAAAAATTCCTGTTTTTGAATTTAACTCTCTTACTTGAAATTTGTTGAGCACTTTTCTTTAGTTGAATAGAGTTCCACTAAGAATGGATTTTACGGAAATCAACTCCAGGGGGAAGCGGGAAAGGTTGTTGGGGCGTATTGATAGACAAAATTCCCGTTTTTGAAATGCTAAGACTATAATAATAAAATTTGGTTTGCATGTGTCTTTTGTTGAATTGGAATCCGCTAAGAATGCTCTCAACCAGGTATTGATGATAAAAATTCCGTTTTTGATCTGTTAGATTTAGACTTGATATTTAGCACGCATGTTTATTTTATGGAGTAGAGATCCACTGAAAGTTGCTTTGGTTGAAATCCACTTGATTATTAGGTAAAGTGAGTGCAAAAAATCTTTCTACTTTTATTTTAGATATAAATATAAATTAGATATTATAATTTATGTCCTTTTTATATCAAAAGGCGAGAGTTACATCTATAAATAGATTTTTCAATACAATCGAATTCTAAATGCTAGATATCAATAATTCATATGTATATAAACAGTATACATTTACATAACATTGTGAAATACCCAGTGAAGCGGATGGGTAACGGCTAGTGATTATATAATATAATAATGCTCTGATCAAAAAATTTTTAAGATCTTAC
This sequence comes from Trichonephila clavipes, assembly GCA_019973935.1. Classification (NCBI taxonomy): domain Eukaryota; kingdom Metazoa; phylum Arthropoda; class Arachnida; order Araneae; family Nephilidae; genus Trichonephila; species Trichonephila clavipes. Next base: position 145,453 of record BMAU01009544.1, on the reverse strand, counting down.
AGATGCCTCTTTCTTGAAAATTACGGTGTTCCTATTGAATTGAACTTTCGTTACTCATTGTTGACATTTGATATTGCTGTTATTATCAAACGATTAAGTAAACATTGTCCTTTATCTTTAACATCCTGAATAATTTTTTAAAATTTAAAAAACATCTGTAACCGCCTCTTGCTATTTGGAGACTCAAAACAGAAAAGGAGGAGGAGAAACGAAAGTCGCACACACAAAGAATCATGTACCATCTCTAGTAAAGGATATGCAGAATGCAATTCGAAATTTATTAATAATGTCACTTACTATAGTAAAATCAAATGTAACTGTTTGATATAAAATGTAATTCTATTTTAATCTAAAGGAGCTTTTTTTTTTTTTATCAAAAAGGATTCATCTTAAAACAAGAACAGGTAACAGCTAAATACATTGTATATATATATATATATATATATATAGATAGATAGATAGATAGATAGATAGATAGATAGATAGATAGATAGATAGATAGATATAGATATAAATTTTCCCTCAATTAAATTTCGAAATAAGAAATACTAAGAAATTTGATATTTAAATTTTTTAAAAAAAAGGGTCGGTACATGCTGGCGGGCCGCGAGATGGACACCCCTGGTCTAAATAATATAAAAAGAAAAAAATTGTTTAATGTCAATTCCTACTTTGTTAGGGAAACGAACTGCCGCCATCTGTTGCAGCTAATTGTAACTACAAAGGAAATAACGCAAAATAAATTTAAAATTACAAAATAAAATTTAATAAATGATTTAATATTTGAAAAAACTGTATTACTTTCAAGTGTCATCCACTGCAAAATTAAAAAAATTTATTTGAACTTGATTGGATGCATCGAAATTATTTTATTAGCGATCGAAAATTCCTACAAGATAAATAAATACATAAATATAGAGAGAGTGTGAGCAAGAATAGTTTATACAGATTTTTCTGAAACTGATGTTTTTCTTCAAGTTCAGCAAAACTTGTGAGCGCTGTTAATTTTAAAATAATATTACTTTTTTTATTTAAAAAAGTCTACTCTTAAAATTTTATATTAAAATCGTTGATAAATTAAAAACGTATTATATAATATTAAATTTTAATACCTTTTTATTGGAGCACTTATTATTTTTATTTTAAGCAAAATTCTTCATTGATTGAAAAGACCTAAAATTAAACTGTAATCAATACTTTTTTTTGTATAAATTATCAGTGAAATATATAGCGAAAATTAAATAATTATTCAACTTGGTAATATAAATAGAAAAAATTAATTGATAAAATTGAAAAGCGTGAGAGAGAGAGTGAGAGAGAAATGTATCACCCAAGTAATTTATTTTCTCTTTAACTTTTTTCAATTCGTTCATAAAGTCTTTACACGTAATTGCATTTGCAAAATGTTTGATATGACACACAGTAAAATCTTTTGTCAAAATCCAGAAAAGTGTCTCCAATTAAAAGAATTCCTATATTTTTTCTTACTTATTTTACAATCCTTTTTAATTTTAATTTAAAAAACATATTAACATTTCAGCCGATAATTTTTAAAAATACCTCTTGCTTATTAATTTTTTGGAAGCGACTTACAAAAGTATCGAATATTATTTTGCTCAAAAATTATGCTTCACAATTTTATTTAAGTCATTCTAGAAGCGATACAGCAAAAAATATATGTAGCAGAGCGTGGTTTCGATCCACGGACCTCTGGGTTATGGGCCCAGCACGCTCCCACTGCGCCACTCTGCTGTCGTCCGACACGGCGCGGATATTAAGTTCAATCATATTGGTATCATGCACAGTAATAAACAAAAATACACTCTTTGCAGTAACAGTATTAAAAATTACCAAAAAATAAAGTTCCTATAAATAACAATATAACAAGTTATCGTAAAATAAGTTATAATACTCCCATGCATAAAAATGTAATTTATTTAGTTAATAAAGTAGGTATTTTTTTCGAGCAAATCAAAAGAAAAAAAAGGACACACAAATTTAAAAACAGTAACTTTATTGGTATCAAATACAATCACAACATTAAGAAATATTAAATAAATTTCAAATATATATTTTAGAGAAAAATCTATACTATAAAATTATAGATATGTACAGGAAAATAAGTACATACATAAAAATAGATTACACAATTTTTTTAACTGTTGACACAGTTACGTTTCTTTCCTTATATCTTTAGTACTTTTTCTCCCAAAAGTACTTATTCAGTTATACGTTGTTACCAATGGGAATCAAATATGTTGTAAAACTTCATTAGTACCATTCATAGTAATAAACAAAAAATTACACACACACTTTTTGCAATAACAAGCATTAAAAATTACCAAAAATAAAGTTCCTACAAATAACAATATGACAAGTTATCCTAAAATAAATTAAAAAAATTTTTAAATAAATAATACATGTATAAAAGCAGATATACACCTAAAAAAATAAATATATATAGAGAGATTAAAATAATCCACCCACATACATAAAAATAATGTACTTTATTTAGCTAATAAAGTATATATTTTTCTTTTCTTCGTTTCAACTTTTTTAATATCATTTTTTTCTTTACAGTACTTATTTAATAATGCATTTTTAGAAGTGAGTATAATATGCTTTAAAACTAGCTCAGAAGAATGATCATTGTTACAAGGTTCATCATATAAAAAAAATCATTTGAATTTATTAAGCTAATCGATATTTCTGAAGCAATTTGACGTTGATTATTTTGTTTAAGAAACATATTTTCATAATCATTAGAAAGAAGTTTCTGAACTATTATATAGTTGTAGAACACTGCTGTGTGTAACATCTGGAGAAGGGCTCAATAAACTTCCTCTGTCTAAGTTACGTATTAAATCATAGTTAGAATTTAGTTCAAATGATTTTTTTAAGAACAAGTGATTTGGAACAAAAATAGCATTTTAATTTTTTAAGTGCTGCTCTAGCACAAACACCAGCTAAATATGTTAGAACAAGTAGATATGGCTGAGAATCACGAAAATCTTTTTCAGATAGTGTAATATTAAAATTTTGCAATACTGATGACTCTAAAGGATTTTCATTACACGAATCTTCCAAATGAATGTCTTTTAAGTTAAGCTGGCTATATGTGTTTGAAACCAAAGTTACAGGTAAAAAATTTTGCTTTCTTAGTTTAGCTTCTACTTCATAAAACTGTCGAATTGATATTAAATATTGAGAACCTGAAAGTGTTTGTTCTATAGTTCCCAAAACGACTTTCTAATGCATCTGTTTGAATTTTTCCGGGAAGAAAATATTGAAATTTTAATTCATTAATGCAATATTTTGACATTTCAAGTAAAGCGAATGTGGTATGAATAAAAGCAAGATGTGCTTCTTTAGTAAGGGTGCCAGTAGTACAATTTTTTCCCTTCCACGAGTCTAACCATGTCAAAATTTTATGCAAGAATTCACATGTTTGGTTGTATGGAGATAAAGTAATCGGTTGCTGATAAGGATCAAGCAAATGTTGTCCCTTTAAAGGTGTTTTAACATTACCAATTTTCCGCCATGTACAAATTAAAGAAATAAAAATTGATGTTGTTTCATAACTAATTAGTTTATGTTGCTCTCCTAATAGTTGAAGCCCCTGAATAACAAAATTATTAAATATCTTAAACACAAGTTTCACATTTTGTTTTTCAAGATTTGTAGGACATAAGGCATTCAAAGTTAAACCATAAGCAAACTTTACTAAATTATTACTTTCTATGTCATATAGTTGTTTAAGTGTAGAGAAATTTGCTTCTAATAATGGAAACTTATTATGATCTTCAAAATCTGGAAAATAAAAACATTGACCTGCATTTTTTTGATTAATCCAATTGTTATGAATGCATTTAAAAATGTGCACTGAATCAATAACAAGAAGTAAAGGATTGAAAGAATCAGAAGTATGTGGATATACAATGCTCAATTTGGGAGGAACAGAAAAGTTTGACATTGCTTTTCGATTTATGGAATTATTGTTAGAAACTACATCTATAAGTTTGAATCCTATACCATCAAGCTCTACGATAGTTTTTTTTAACAACAGCAAACAATTTTTCTCCATCGATTTTTTTCACTGGCATTATATGAACTACTTCTTTAAGAGGAGAAAGAAGACTTTGAATCACACACATGAACACATATGCTGAAGTAGCAGCTTGTTCACCGTTGTATGCCATCCTTAGAATATTACCCCCTTTAAAATCTAAATATGGCTTTAAATGGATTTCGTCAAGCATCAGTATGACAGTTTTGTCAACAGATTTTAGGATATTTACTTTTTTTTTTTTCATGTATGCAAGAAAGTTTTCATTTGATTGTTCTGTTTGAGGGTTAGTTTTTAAAGATGTACAAATTTTTCGCAAAGTTCTGGGATGGGGAATATTGAGATATCCTGAATTTCTTAAAAATTTATAGGCATGAGGTGATATGGTTTGTAATATACAAAAAAAAAACCCATCATTTCAGAGGAATATCTAAAAGAAAACTTGTTACTAGTTAAAAACTTGAGTTGGTCAATTAAGAAATGGAGTGCAATTTTTTTATCATCTAAATCTGAAAACATACTTTCTAAAAGATTAACAATAAAACCAAATGCAGTAGGAAAATCATGGGAGCTTTTCATTTCTATTCTGAGAGCCAGTTCGTGTAATATTTCATTTACAACAATAGTATTATTAACTTTTACAGGAAATTTGTACTTACCAAGTTGATCTATATATCTTTGTTTGACCTATGTGAATTGTTAAATGTGTCTTTATTTATAATCACTGATGCTTTAATAACAGGAGATATTATTGCATCTAGAACAGTGCTTCTCAAACTTTCAATACTTGCGACCCAATTTTCCATCATAATCTTCATCGCCCCCCCTTCTCCGTACAATAACAATGAATTGATTTCAAAATTAACGTACTAAAAGATACATGCTTAAGCTACAATATGACTTTCATTATAAACCGCACAAATTATCAAGATAAATATTAAATTTTGTGTATAATTTTGTATATGACAAGCCCATAGGAGTCACTAGAAATGATTAATCTTGTTCTTAACTTAGTATTGATAAATTAATTATCAAATACGTTATGCAGTACAGATGCATTTATAAGTATATTATATCAATGTAAATGTGCATTTTACTTTTTTATTATGTCAGAATGTATTTTGTTTTGCTTCCATTCAGTAAATTTGCAATTTTTTAAATCTTTTACTTTTGACTTTTGGATATGCTCGAGCCCCCTTGTAGGGTTATCTCGCCCCCCAAGAGGGGCGCATCCCTCAGTTTGAGAAACGCTGGTCTAGCATCATAATTATTACTAGATCCTTTTTAAAAATGACAGTCCATATATCCTGAAGCTCCTCTGCATTTAAACACTCAACACTCTACTAATTCTGGAAACGATGTAAATGATTTCTTTTTTTGGAATTCTTCCTTGGAAATAATGCTTGCTTGGATTGAGTATTCATTTTCTAATCTTTGGAGTCTCTGTTCAGGACATTCTCGAGCGAAATTTTCAGAGTTAGAAAGATATGTGAGGAAATCTGTAAAAATAGTTGGAACAGCAAAATTTTGTAGTCTGAAACGCTTTAAAGGCACACATATCTTCTCTCCAGTCTTTTCATTGTAAGCTTCGGTGTATCTTCGTATTGCACCATCCGAAAAGTGTAATTCACAAACCTATACAATTATATATATATATATATATATATATATATATATATATATATATATATATATATATATATATATATATATATATATATATATATATATATATATATATATATTGTTTTGCATCAACAAAAAATATTTGTTAGAATTGAGAAAATTTCTGTGATAATTTGATTTTTTTTAAATGAAGTTATGAAGTTAACGAATTGTGAGGTTAAAGCTGAGTCATGTTTAGCTGTTTTCAGCTTACTTTTACAGCTTTATTTTTTCTTACTTTTAAAGTCATCCTAATAGTTCAAAAATCAACTAGTTTTTTGTTGTTGTTGTGAATATGTTTTGCATTTTGTATCTCACATCATATTAATATGCAAAATAATCAAGAAATGGTTGCTTATGTCCATATTTACATTGACTACGAGCTGTATATCATAATAGGCTTTCTTTGCTAACAAACTATTAATACTTAAGGTGTTTTCGTTGATTCTACGAAAAGGTATTTGGTATAAATGACACAAAAATAAAGCAGCAATAGCGAAAACACTAGACAGTTTTTGTCTCATTAACAATGCTTGTTTGGGCTCATTTCTAAAAACAAAAATTTTATTGGGGCTACAAAATATTTATTTCATAAACAAAACACCTTTATTATTATAGATAAATAAAAACGAATTGCCAAAGTTTAAGAAACTCACATGAAGAAAAAGAAATGAGTGCATTTTCAAAGGTCTTATCGAACAACCTATTGAAGTTATTTGTAGACTTTTAAAATAAAGATATTATTACAATTTCCATAAATAGAATAAAATTTAAAAACTTACCTTCAAATACTTTGATAGAGCAAAATCTTTTCTTGAAATGGCTTGTATCCATTTTTTTCGAAGGGAGTCCTCTTTTAGGAATCCAAACATTTGTACTGTCCCAGTTTCTTTATAATTGCTATTGCAATTCGGTACAACGCATGTGTAGACCATTTTTTTATGATCATATCCAAAATCGTCACAAATAAATTGAAAATCTGCAATAAAAATGTAGAAAGCTGTGAACTGTACAGGAGCAACAATCAAAATGGCGTAGGCGAGTAAAGTGAACTTCAAATCAAGCGGGATTTCTATACCTTGTAACGTTGTGTACAGCTAACCATCAATAAATTGTTACAGTCTAATATGAAAATAAAAGCATTGTTTATTAACTAAACAATTTGTTAATGAAGCAATAGAATACAGTTCATATGTGAAGCCGTTGCAGTCAGTCTATATTCTATTCTCAACGCCACCGGCGTTCATCGTCTTTCCACTCCTATCTCGGACTAAGCCCTTTTCTTTAGCGCTTTCTTCCCGTCCATTCCAACCAGGGCTCTCCTTTCATGCTTTCTCCATCCAGGGCAGGGCTTTTCCCTTTTCTCCATCCAAGGCCGGCTCCTCTCTCTCTCGTCTGTTTTTTTCGTCCCCTGAAAAAGAACCCTTTTAAACACCTGGGGTGTGTTCACAACACGTTCCCTCGTCCCTTCTTATTGGCAGGTCACAAAAGTCTCTCTCGGCCTCCCTCGTCCTATTTGCGCATAACACACGAAAACACACCCGGGCCGTCTGGCCCAAGGCGCCAAAATTCCTTGTCCAACATCTGGACACACTTGTCCATCACGCAGTGGCGTAACGGACACCCCCGCAACCCCCGCATCGCGAGGGGGCCCAGGGCTCTAGGTGGCCCACAGCCTGACTATCGCCAAGTACCTACCCTTTGTAAAATCCAACTTGGGGGCCCCAAACCTGACTTTGCAGGGGGGCCATGTGTTCTCCGTTACGCCACTGCCATCACGCCACCTGTTTCTACTATCCCCTTTTCTCAACACCAGAAAAGACGACATGATTCTTTTAAGACAGGCTTCGCCTATTGTCAGTGGGGCACCGGCTCTCCTTTACCATTATGGCGACCCGTCTGACTGCCGTCACTCCCCGAGTTCAGACAATAAACAATGGCCCCATGGCCACGTGCACTGGTCATTTTACAGCTGGTGGATCTTAAAAATTCAGGGACAATCGATGGGTGTGAGTTCACAACAATCGAAGACGTCGTACTTGTCCCTTAACAGCTGGGGAAACTATAAAACTTATCGTGAATCGAAAGATGGGGATTCACAACAATCGACGATGTCAAAACTCCTTCCCCCTGAAAAGGTCCATTTCACTGGACTTCTCTGGACTCAGTTTGGTTCAGTTCGTAACATTTCACACCTAAAGTTGTCTTATCAATGAGACCGATCAGGACAGCAATCCAAGTAACATATACAATCACAAGTAAAATAAACAAATAAACCCAAAATTCTTTAAAACGTACACTTTACAAAAAAACTTAAATTCCGAATCTTGGACCATTTTTTCCATTTCATAAAGTTACATCACACTTTAAAATTTAGGGTTTTAAAGAAATTAACTCAGATTATAATATTTCTATAATTCTAATGCATCAATCGCTCATTCAATTGTGTTAAACATCTGTGAGCGTACACAGTCCTAAGAGACACAAATTATTTACCATAACACATAATTTTCTTCCACGTTACAACCACACCAAATTCTCATACTCATACAAATGTTAATTCACACCAAGCACAAGTCCGAAGAATTGCTTATTTCCATCTACTTATTCTAACGGTATTTCCAACGATATTAAATAAACATTTATAAATTCGAAGCTTTGCAAAAAAACATTAAAAACCAAATTTTTAAATTGAGAAGTTTAAACTAAGACTTTTTAAACTTACTTAAATTATGGCTATCAGCAAGCAGTCTCACAACCATTATAACAGGTTATTCATAATTCATGGTATTGTCTTCCATTACGTTAGTTATTGAGAAAAATTAGACACTTTAATTGGAAATATAATTAACAAACCTCAGTAGCTCATGCAATGAATTTTCTAAATCTACATTATGTACACGGAACAAACTTGCCCATATCTCTAATTTACTTTTGGTCGGTCCGACTTCCGACCCAACCCTACTCAACCATTTTAACACAAAGTCTATTTTCTTTACACGGTTTTTCCAAATTTGCATCAGAATGTCTATATCGACCATTCGCGATACATCAATCTGCTCTAACAACCTCAAAATCAGAGTCGTTAAATTACATCCATAATAAGCACATACAAACTTAAACCTCGATTTTTTAATAATGTACATGCCAACTGGCATAACGCATGTAGCGTGCTTCGGATAATTCATCATTAGAGAATGACGAAAATACCACTTCCACAAATCCAGTACAGTGACCCACGATGCCGCGTTGATCTTTTCTACCAAATTTTCCCTTTTTAACAAAAGATAAATCTCGGCTCGCGTCACCTGGTTCAAATTCCTATACTTTATACATTTGATACGCGGGTACGGGTATCGGTTCACTCTTCCTAACCAAACAACGGGCAGAGTACGGTTTGACTGCCCCATCCTGTTTACACCTAAATCTAAAAGATACTCTGTATGCTCTCGTAGTGAATTAATTAACATCTGGGATGAACAACAAGTTTTGATTCTAAATGGCTTTCCCGTAATTAAATTAATATCCTTCTGCCTTAAAACAATCGTCCCAGGATCTGGTGGAAACCCTTCTTTCTTTTTAGCGTTAATCATTCTCAAGTAGCTACTTCGATCAGTCGGTAATTTAAAATACAACTGACTTTTTCTTAAATTACCCTAAAAACCAAAATCCATAAATAGCTTTACCGAATAGAGAGTTTCGGAATCTATTCCTTCTGAGCCATTCTCCATAACCAAATTTGCCAATTCCAGCTTTCTACGGTACAATTTTATTAAATTAAGACGATAAATGGTACTGCGGTCTCTTTTTCCGGGTAAATCTATCTCGAAATTAAATTCTGAACCAATGTCAGACCTATTATCCATCTCTAAATTATCCTTATAAATCTCCCTTGGTTCTGAGAGAGGCAATCGCATTGCTAACCCGTCTCCCAAGCCTTTCCACACATCTGCTTTACACATGTTTTCTTTTTCCGCTTTTAACTGCCCTGCTATCTTAGCCATTGTATGATTTCGAAAACTTTCCCGATCCACTGTTAACTGCTTTTCACAACCCATTAGCGTCCCAATGGTATATTTTTCCTCGCAGATGTTCTCACAAATCAATCCTTCAGGGTTCGCCACTCCCTTATCTCCTTTCAATTCAAATGAGCCATCTCCAATATTATCTGGATTTATTACCCGCTGGGGACCCATCGCCACAGCTTTGACCACTTCCTTCACATAACTCAGCTTTCACTTTCACTTCACAATCACTACTTCTATACATGTTAAATTCTTTTCCTTCCTCAATCTTAAATATATTATTCTTTTCTGTTCCTCTCCCTCTTACTTCAGACGGGGGGAAAACGTTCGTCCATCTCACTGGGGGGGTCACAATTCTCATTTTCAAAATCACAAGACGTGGCATTCTCCACGCTTTTATTAACTACCGGGTTAATTAACGGCCTACACTTATTAACCGGTTCACTAACTTCTGTGGTATGGTTTCCTGACAAATAACAAACCTTTGCGAGATTGTTAATCCTATTACCTGCCTTCAATTAATTTTCATTTAACTTATTTCTGAGTTGAGCTCTCAGTCTTTCTAACTCAAATTCCCTAGCTCGTCTACGTTCCTCAAATTCTTGATCCCTTTCTTCCAAAATATCCTCCAACAAATATTTAACTGACTCTTCGTCATAGTATTTACTTTGACAAATTCTCCTCTTAAATTCTATCTTGGGTAAAGTAATATCAACTTCTACTCTTAATTCCTTCGCAACTTCTAACAATACGTCTTTTCCTTCTCTTAACAGAAACGCCATGATGCACTAATACACACAAAATCAAATCTAAACTTAATCGTTACAAAAATTATACAAAGACTCAAGGTAACCTAACAATACACTAGACCTAGACTTACCTATATTTTACCCATATGCGTAAATCTAAACAACACAATAAGCTACACATCAGTGTACTCCAATTCAACAAGTATAACTACCGTATACTAAATTTCACAAATCTATAACCACAACAATACCTTTCACAATACTGTGCCAACAAAACAAGTATAACTACTGTATACTAAATTTTACAAATTTAAAACCACAACACTAATATTGCACATTCATACACTTCATAAAAACTTAAAATCGTTCTAGTCTCTTATTGTTTACTAAAACTTTACCTAGTCTTTATATTCCTTATTTAAAACATTTTACATACACAATCAATACTCAGTTGCTGCCCCAAAAATAATCTCAATGAAAAGACTCACCTACAAATTTGTAGAGGACAACACAGGAACACTCAGGAATTCTGGCACTTGACACTTGGAAATTTGGGAAAACGGCACTCCTAACGCAGGCTAACAGATCCTCGTTGATTCCGCAGGCAGGAACGGGAGACGCTTGAATCGTATACTTCTCATAGCTGCGAACTCCAAGAAAACATCTCATAGCAAGTAATTCCAAAACACAGGCGGGTACACTTCATCACTAGCAGGAATGGGAGACACTTGTATCCAGCACTTCTCTTAGCTGGGAACTCCAGGAATTAGCCGTCATTCAACTCGTCTCATCACAATCGCACACGGCTGGCTCTCTTCACTTAAAACTAAGCTTAAACTTCACTTTCTCTTCACTTAAAACTAAGGATTCGGGCATCTATTTACTTAAATGCCGGATCAACGCCACTGCCACCAATTTCATATATATATATATATATATTAGCTGTAACGTCGTGTACAGCTAACCATCAATAAATTGTTACAGCCTAATATGAAAATAAAAGCATTGTTTATTTCCTAAACAATTTGTTAATGAAGCAATAGAATACAGTTCGTATGCCAAGCCGGTGCAGTCAGTCTATATTCTATTCTCAACGCCACCAGCGTTCATCGTCTTTCCACTCCAGTCTCGGACTAAGCCCTTTTCTTTAGCACTCTCTTCCCGTCCGTTCCAACCAGGACTCTCCTCTCATACTTTCTCCATCCAGAGCAGGGCTTTTCCCTTTTCTACATCCAAGGCCGGCTCCTCTCTCTCTCGTCTCTTTTTTTTTCGTCCCCTGAAAAAGAACCCTTTTAAACACCTGGGGTGTGTTCACAACACGTCCCTCGTCCCTTCTTATTGGCAGGTCAAAAAAGTCTCTCTCGGCCTCCCTAGTCCTATTTCCGCATAACACACCAAAACACACCCGGGCCGTCTGGCCCAAGGCGCCATAATTCCTTGTCCAACGTCTGGACACACTTGTCCATCACGCCACCTGTTTCTAGTATCCCCTTTTCTCAACACCAGAAAAGACGACATGATTCTTTTAAGACAGGCTTCACCTATTGTCAATGGGGCGCCGGCTCTCCTTTACCATTATGGCGACCCGTCTGGCTGTCGTCACTCCCCGAGTTCAGACAATAAACAATTTCCCCATGGCCACGTGCACTGGTCATTTTACAGCTAATGGATCTTAAAAATTCAGGGACAATCGATGGGTGTGAGTTCACAACAATCGAAGACGTCGTACTTGTCCCTTAACAGCTGGTGAAACTATAAAACTTATCGTGAATCGAAAGATGGGGACTCACAACAATCGATGATGTCACAACCTACTATATGTGGCGTCACAAGCCTCTCTCATTTCAGTCTCTAGGCCTTGTATCTAGGAGGTGTTGGTTGGAGGGAGATTAACCAAATATAGTCTAAGTCAGGGGTGTTAGGGCCGGCGCTAGCAGTTTCGCCGCTCCGGGCAAAGAGGTAAAATGCCACCCCCGTTTATAACAAAAATTAAGAGATAACCTAGACATTTCCCACGCTTAATGGTAAAATAAAACGGGAGCAAAAAAAAATGCTATCAATAATGTTGAAGCTTCCATTAGCAAAAAATACTAATTTATTAAGTTATGATTTTGGAACTAAATTATAACTAGGGGTTGTGACAAATCTATACAGAACTTTATCACTAACCTTCTGAGTCGACCTTTTTAGGAAAATTTAATTCCCTACCTATTTCCAATCAACTCCAAAAAGCGGACAGGATTCCTTGTTATGTAGATTAGATAAAGTATTTAAGTCAAACGGAATAGTAAAGTTGGAACAGTAGGAGATAGAGATTGAAGCAGAAAGTTATAGTGAATTTAAATTGAAGATTTCTTGTTGGAGATATTTAATCTCAAGAAGAATTGAGATTCCGAGTGGTAATTATTGATTTATATTTAAAGTTTCATTAAAGTTTTAGGAGTGAGGTTAAAGTTAAATATTCAATAGGAACATCATTGAATATAAATCTGGGATCTCTTATCGTGGTAATCTCTGCGTGATCGTTATTTAATGTTTAATTAATTGGATCATTAATTAAGTTAATTTAAAGGATATTACCTTTAAAACCTCATAATACTAGTTAGATATATTTGTTAATAAGTCTTTGATTCTATTTGGATAAGATAACCAAATAAAGAAAGTTGTTTATAAAAATGGCTACTGGTTCTTACACGACTCCTATTTATTCTCGTTCTCAAAGTGAGGTCCAAGGGGACCTTCACAGGTTGCACAGAAAAACAAGAAAAGTGATTTCTAGTGTATAATTATATAAAATACAGAAATTAAAAAAATATTAAAACAAATTAGAGAGAGAACCACTAAATATTAAAACTTAATTACATATTAAAAATACATTTAAACCGTGAATTTAACTTAAAAGTGTTTTTTTTTCTCTTTTAATTCTGAGAATTTTTTTTATAATTGCTTTAACATTAATTTCTTCATCCAGTTCATGTTCAATGGCTATTGTTGTCAAGCCGTTTAGCCGATCCTCGGTAGTTGTATAGCGTAATTTTTTTTAATTAATTTTAATTTGGAGAAACTCCTTTCTCCACTTTCCAAACTTTTTGGGAGGGTAAGGAATTTCCTTAAAACTATACCGAGATTTGGAGCAAAATCCAGGTTCGATATGAATTTTAAAATCTCGATTGGACATTCTTTTTTATTTAGCAAAGCCAAAACCGCAGCTATCTCGTCTGCCATGTCCAGCGCGTTTATATCTGATGAATTCCCATAAGTTAACATTGTTTCTAGATCTTTACAATAGTTTAGTTCGTCGTTGTGAGGAGTATCTTTTAAATCACAAATAATAATAATGAATGTACTCAAAAGCTCTTAAATGTTTTGCATTTTAAATGAACTACTATCGTCTTTTATAAGCGACTAAAGAAATTATTTTTATTCGAGAGGCAAACAATATTTTTTCATTTGAATAACAATGTCAATCGAAAATGTTTTAAGACGATTACGAGACTTTCAAGCTACGGAAACATACAAATTTAAAAATGTTAATAATAATATTCTACGAAACTGATGACATTTATATTTACGTATGTAAAACGAAACATAAATAAATAAGATAGTGTTGGGGTGAGGCGAGTGAACTAATTTTTCTGGCGGAAGGATAACTGAGTGATCCACCCACGCGCTCTTTTTCCCGCCTTACTCCCACGCATTCCTTCTACGGGGTTGACGAGCTGACCGGTCGCTGTGTGCTTTTGGGTCAGACTTGCTGTGTGCAGTATCCGCGATCATTATTTTCGCATTTATATAAATAAATGTGATGTCCCAAGATACCGTAGTGGAAGTGATTTCACAAAAAGAACAACAAGTGGTAGCAGTCCGTGGTTAATCTGTGTGATGAGTTAGTTGACTTTGTGAATGTTTAAACCTTTCTACCTACAATGGATAAGATAACTATTCCCGATTTAAACGGAACGAACTATTTTATTTGGGAGCTTAAGATGAAAGCTGCCCTTAGCTTAAAGAGATTAGACTGTCTCTAATCTTAAACGAAAAACCTGAAGACCTTACCCGTAAAGATGAAATGGACTGGATTACGAAAAACTCAGATGCAATAGCATACATTAAGTTATCGCTCGCAGATGAGCAAGCCTTACAGTTCGCGGCGGAAGACAACGCGAAAGTGCTGTGGGCTAAAATTAGAGCGATTTACATCGGCGAAGGCGAAGACCGAAAAATTGACGCGGGCAATGAACTAAAAAACACCAGAATGAAAAATGGAGAAACTGTAGCAGATTATATTGCAAGAGCGCGGGGGACTGGACGTGTCGCCGAGGGAATTGGTCTACCATACCGTTAGAGGATTAAATGGAAAATTCTCCAAAGTGCGCGATATTCTGAAAACACAAAGAGGAAAAAGCATGAACGAAATATTACAAATTTTAAGGGAAGAAGAAGCAACTTTAAACTTGCCAATTAAAACTCGCATGGATGGAATTAATTCTGAAGCATTTTATTGTAAGAGAAAAAAATGAAAAGCAAACGAGACTGTGTTATATTTGCAGAAAATCAAATCATCTAGCTAAGGACTGTTATTATAGAAACAAGAACTCTCCAAGTACAAGCCAAAGAAACAATTCGTCTAGAAATGGACACGTATTTACAGCTTCCCCTCGAGAAGAAAAACTTTGTGACAATATCTGGATTCTGGATAGTGGTGCATCCTGTCATATGGCTAAAGAATCTGTGTGGTTCAAAAATATTAGTCCAGAAGTGATGGACATTTACTTAGCCGATAAAAATTCTAAAATGATGCGCCAAGGAACTGGAAACGTTTCAGCTAAAACTGTGAGTACAAAACATTGTAATTCTATTAATCTAACAATTACTGATGTCAGTTATGTTCCTCAATTAAGATGTAATTTACTGTCTGTAACATGTTTAATGGATAAAGGTTGTAAGATTAAATCAGAAAATTGTGTATTCATATATGATAAATATGATAAGTTAATAACTAAAGCATTTAAAAATAATGGTAGATTAGAAATTAAATTAGAACCTATGTATAATTCTGTTTTATTTCTGACCAATCTACTAATAACTATGAAATTTGGCATAACAGGTTATGTCATTTAAATTGTAAATATATGCTTAAAATGAAAGATTATATTGATATTGATAATTTAAATAATTTCACATGTGAAATTTGTGATATAAGTAAGGTAACCAGAAAAACTCATCATAGTATTGATATATATCAAAGCTCACAAATTCTTGAGTTGCTCCATGCCGACCTATGTGGTCCAATTAATATCGAATCGCATGGTGGTGCAAAATATTTTATGGTAATTGTAGATGATTTTTCTGGCATGTACTTTACTTATTTCTTAAAAAATAAATATGAAGTGTGATATATTTTCTCAATTTAAAGCCAAATATGAAAATTTAACTGATAAAAGGATTAAAAAGATAAGAACTGATAATGGGTTAGAATTTGTAAATGAACAACTAGATACTTACCTGGCTAATTCAGGAATATTTCATGAAAAACTATTCCATACAATAGTGAATCAAATGGCAATGCAGAAAGAGCCAACCGTGTTCTTCTAGAAAGAGCTAGATCTTTATTATATGAAAGTAAACTTCCTTTAAAATTTTGGGCTGAAGCTATTAATTGTAGTACTCAAGTATCTAATGTTACACCACGAAAAGGGAAAGAAAAAATCCCATTAGAAATTTGGACAGGTAATAAACCAAAATTAAATTATCTGAAAAAATTTGGCTGTGTGGCCTATTTTCACGTTCCGAAAGTATTGAGAAATAAATTTGAAGTTCCAGGAAGACGTGGAATTATGCTAGGATATGCTAGAGAAAGGAGGGGATATCGAATTTATGATATTAAAAATCAAAAAGTAATTGAGGAGAGATCAGTTAAATTTAATGAATATTTAAAAGGTAGTAATTATTTAGGTGAGAGATAGAAAATGAAACATGGGATATTGACTCGTTTTTTGAAATCTCTCCCGAAAGAAACGAAATTAATCAAAATACAGAGAATGGAGTGTTGTATAATTTTGATATAAATAATGGACCTGGAGCAATTGAGAATGATAACTCAATTCCCCTTCAGACCGCGTCATCACCTCGGACAGGCAGAATCCAAATTCCGGTACTTGAATTGAATGATGTGCAAAATCAAATCCCTGTTAGAAGATCGGAAAGACTAAAATCTAAGCTGATGTCTGTCCATTTGGTGAATAATGTACCAAACTCTTATTTTGAGGCAGAAAATAGTGCTAATTGGAAAAATTGGAAATTAGCAATGGAGAATGAATTAGATTCGTTACATAAACATAAAGTTTGGGAAATTGTACAAAAACCTGCGAAATCAAAATTAATAAAAACTAAATGGGTATATAGCTTAAAACAAGATGATGCTGGGAAAAATATAAAATACAAAGCAAGGCTTGTAGCAGCTGGTTTTAATCAAATTAAAAACATAGATTATTCAGAGTCGTATTCACCAGTTGTAAATATTGAATCTTTTCGATTGTTAATTGCACTTGCAGCTAAATTAAAGTTAAATGTTAATTTCTTTGATGTAAAAACTGCATACTTATATGGTGATTTAGAGGAGACGGTGTATGTGTTACCCCCTCCTGGTTATGAAAAAGTAATTGGAGATGATAAAGTATCATTTTCTGGAGGTGTAGTTTTACTAGGTAATTCATTAATTTTATGGAAATGTCGTAAACAAAAAAGAGTGTTAGTTTATCAACATGTGAAGCAGAGTTATTTTCTATTTCTGAAATTTGTAAAGATATAATTTGGACTGTAAATTTGTTAACTGAATTAAAATGTGAACAATTTATAAATAATGCTGTAACTTTAAATTCAGATAGCCAAGCAGCAATTCAGTGGATTAAGGGTACCCGTTCTTCAAATAAATCAAGGCATATGAACTTACGTTTTCATTTTATAAAGGATTTAATTGAAGATACTGTAATTAAATTAGAATATGTCCAAACAGAATTTTTAATTGCAGATTTCCTTACGAAAGCCATGAATGTAGAAAAGTTGGAATATTCAAGGCAAAAAATTGCATTACTCTCTTGATTTTATGTCACTGTATTTATTGTTATATTTTATGTGTATTGTGTATATGTCTATAATGTTTGTATTGTTTGAAAAAAAATGTATCACTCGCAGGAGGGTATGTTGGGGTGAGGCGAGTGAACTATTTTTTCTGGCGGAAGGATAACTGAGTGATCCGCCCACGCGCTCTTTTTCCAGCCTTACTCCCACGCATTCCTTCTACGGGGTTGACGAGCTGACCGGTCGCTGTGTGCTTTTGGGTCAGACTTGCTGTGTGCAGTATCCGCGTTCATTATTTTCGTATTTATGTGGGAGACAACAAGGGGTCCAAGACTTTTGTCTTTCTTATGGTTTATTTAACATTAAACAAAAATTAATTAAAAAGGTAGTTTTTAACAGATAAGTTTGACGATGATATGCAGAAGGTAACGCCTGCTCGCGCACCTCTCGCGTTCCCTCTGCTGTTTTTTCTCAAGAGTCAAAGTTTTTACAGTTTCAGTTCTACTTTTACTTAGCTGCGCCTGCGCGCGAAGACTGCGTGGAGTTGTCTTGAGAATTATTGGATCCTACAGTCGGCTATCCTGACTGTACGCTGTCCGCAGCGGTACGTCTTCCTTTTTTCCTTTCCATGGATACCAGAGGAGAATCTGAAACATACAAAAAAGACGGAACAGACAAGGACTATACGACAAATACACAAAGATTTAACATATCATAATTCTGCTGAACTGAACAGTTTCTCCATCATGTGAAGGCACCTCTTCGACATCCGGAAGGTTCCACAGGAAAACATTGTGTCTCACAGACATGAGAACGTCTTTTTTAACAAGTTGATCTTTGGTTGAACGCATCGATATTTTCCTCTGTAGAGTTCTGGACGTCTGTTCAAAACGATTTCTCTTTTTCCTCCGTTTCCACTGCCAGGGCTCAAAGATCCTTCGGATCAACACAAACCGATGATGTTTACTCTTCATAGGTAAAGGGTTAGGTGAGCGGGAGATAAATTCCACGGAACTCGTTTTCACATGGCGCCATTGGCTTTCTTACACAATACTATTTCAGAACATTTTTCTCTTATAATACTCAATTTTAACTTAGTACTCTTAATTTTATTACATTTATAATCCTTAATTAGAGAACTCAAATCATTTCTAGTATTAAAGTTTTTAACATGTGGCAAATCATAACTAGAGTTTTCTATCACATTTGAAACAAAAACAACATTAGGAAAAGAAACACCACAATCTGCACTCAAAGAGGATCCACTTTCACTCAATAAAACATCGCTCTTTGCGTGGCCTAGTTTCTCTATTTCAGAATATACACTGGGATGTATAATAAATTCTTCGGTCAAGGTCGGTGATATTGCCGTTCGCACACTTAGACCGGAAGAGTGTTGATTAAGAGAAAGATTTATCGGTTTAACTTCTACCATTCGCTGTTCGCCAAAACATGAACTTAATGTTATGATCTCTTCGGAAGGTTTGTGCACTCTAATTAGTGAGGAATTTAAAACTGGGATCTGGCAACCTGAATCGATCAAGGCTGTTACGGGCTGATTTTCTACAAAAATGTTTACGTATTGAAGATTTGCAAATTCATCGCTATTTTGTTTTTCGCTCTCGACTTTCAAAGTATTCACGTTTATTCTATTACGGATGTGGCTGTTAGATTCTTTAGGTTTAAAACGCTTCTCGCAGTCTCTTGCGCAATGAGATGAATCACCGCATATAAAGCAATCTTTATTTTCTCTTTCAAGATATTGGGGATAGTTCTCTTTAATCTTTGGTTTAAAGTTTTGTGATATATTCTTAAAGGGGTTGTTACGTCATCAGCGCACTGTAGCGCCATCTGTAAAAAATTTGTAAAAGTAGACATTGTCTAGCTGTACCCCAACAAAAGCGGGTGCACGAATAAAGTAGGCTTAGCGTTGCGAAAAAGACTGATTTTTTATTCTTTAACCAGTTTTACAGTCCACACAAATATTGACGAAACATTGGTCCTATGAAGCCACAGAAAATGGATAAAAAATCGAAAAATAAAAATAACTCCAACGTAACTACTGAAGAGAAATTGAATCGTTTAAAAGATTCAATCAAAGGAACTTTAACTAGGTTAGAGGCTTTTACCTCGGAGAAGACAGTGTCAAAGGATACTAGTGTCACTGAAATCGAAATTAAACTCAAAAAAATTCAGCAATTACAGATAAATCTAGATAAAATAGCTGAGGATTATTGTGAAATAGAAATTTTCGAAAGCTTGGAAATCATTCAGCTAGACATTGAAGATATAAATCAACGGATCGAGACAACAGAGGTAGGTCTCAAACTTTTAATGTATTCTTTGAAAAATTCTGAAAATGTAAACATTAATTTAAATGACAATGGTAAAAATAGTATCCGCTTACCTCAAATTCCATTGCCAGAATTTTCTGGTGTAATAGCAGAATTTTCTAATTTTAAAAATCAATTTATTAATTTAATAAGTAATAATGAGCAATTGAATGATTCGCAAAAACTATACTATCTTCGAGCATCTCTAAAAGGAGAAGCAAAGCTCTTAGAGTCGCCTAGCGATAGTTTCGATTCTCTCTTTAAAGCATTAGAAGATCGTTACGAAAACAAACGGCAGTTGATTGATTCACATGTCCTTGAGATAATTAATTATGAAAAAATTTATAGCGAATCAGCCAAAGAACTGCGCGCTTTAATGGATTGTATCAATAGAAACATTAGAGCACTTAAAGTTTTGAAATATGAGCAGAATGATCTATCAGATATAATTTTAATAAATATAATTCTTCAAAAAATTGACAAAGAATCTAGAAAACAATTCGAACTTTCGTTGAAAACAGCAGATGTTCCAACATTTGATTCTATTATGAAATTTTTAGAAAAGAGAAGTGCTGTGTTAGAAAACATTACTCGCATTCCTAGTACTAAAATGATCCATAAAAATACTGCAATGTCAACTAAAGCCAAATCGCTGGTAGTTAATAGTAAAAAAATAACTGTTAAACTTTGTATTCTATGTCGAAATTCTCATCCTCTTTATAAATGTATTGCATTTCAAAATATGTCTGTGGAGTGCAGAAAGAAATTTGTTACCAATAACAAACTTTGTATAAATTGCCTCAGACTTCATTATGGTGCCTGCATGTCTAAATACAAATGCACAGTTAGTGGTTGCAAAGGATTACATATTCATGATTCTGATGAACTTTGCTCTGCAGTTAAAAATCCCACTGGAGGGGAAAGGGGGATAGAGACCAATTCGAATCCTACTCCGTTTGAAGGTCAGCCAGAAGTTGCGGTTTTGACTTATGGAAATAAATGTGTTTTATTGAATACATTCATGATTTTCGTTAAAAGTGCTGATGGATATAGAATTAAGTTAAGAGGATTATTAGATAATGCGTCTACGATATGCGTTATGAGAGAAGACATAGCAAGAAAGTTTGGATTTAAATTTAAGTCTGCAAACCAATCTATAACAGGCATTAACGGAATTACGCAATCATCGAAATATTCAGCTAATATTGAAGTTTCAAATCGGGATTATACTTTTGCACGCAATGTACAATTTTCACTTTTACCTAAAATTACCGATGCGATTCCTGTATCGAAATTAAATGTATCGGATTTAAATATTCCAGCTTCAATTGAGCTGGCTGATTCTAATTTCCATATGCCAGGTCAAATAGATATATTGATAGGAAGTGAACTATTTTTTGAAATTTTAAATCCAGAACAATATTATTTGCAAGAGGGAAATGTAATTTTACAAAATACAAAATTTGGCTACTTAGTCACAGGTACCCTTCCTCAGTCACAACAACAAGCCAATTGTTTAATAAGTGAACCAAGCTTAGATATAACAGTAAAGAAATTCTTTGAACGGGAATCACTTCCAGATGATTCTAAGGAAATAACAAAAAGTGAAGAGGAAATTTATTGTGAGGAACATTTTGTTAGTACCTATAAAAGAGATAAAACGGGAAGATTTATAGTTCGGTTACCCATAAAGGAAAATGCAGAAACATTATTAGGATATTCCAAAGAGAATGCGATCAAACGACTAAATGGTATTTGGGAAAAAATTAAACAAAAACAATACAATGGGAACTTTGTATAAAGAATTTATGAATGAATATGAACTTTTAGGCCATATGGAGGAGATTAAAAATGAAACATTAGATAAGATTAACTATTACATTCCTCATCATTCCGTATACAAGCCAGAGAAGACATCCACTCCATTGAGAGTTGTCTTCGATGCAAGTGCAAAAACAACAAGTGGTTTTTCTCTAAACTCCATTTTACTAAACGGAGGAATTATTCAACAAGATCTCTTTTCCATAGTCAGTAGATTTAGAAAACACGAGTACGCGTTTAGTGCAGATATTAAAAAAATGTACAGGCAGATACTTGTTGATCCTAATCAAAGGGATTTACAACGAATTATGTGGAAGACTAGTGCAGATGCTCCAGTCAAGACTTACAAGCTAGCTACCGTAACTTATGGGACAGTTTCTGCACCATTTTTAGCTACCAGGACCTTAAGGGCCTTAGCAGATGAAGAAAAAGCGGAATTTCCTGACGCAGCAGATGTGATTTGTATTGATAGTTATATGGATGATATTCTTTCTGGAGAGTCTACATTAGAGGGTGCTAAAAACTCCAAACCAGATTATCTCAACTATTACAGAGAGGGGTTTTGAGCTACACAAATGGGTGTCAAATAGCCCAGAACTGTTGAAAGATTTATCTGCATCTTCCTATGTGTTTGATAAGGAATTTCAGGATGCTCCAGTGAAAACATTAGGTATGCTATGGGATCCAAAGGTGGATTGTCTCACATACAAAGTAAAGATTAGTGACAAAGTCAACTTCTCAAAAAGAGACGTGCTTTCAGAAATTGCAAGGCTATATGATCCTTTGGGCCTGATAGGACCCATTGTTACGAAGGCTAAGATATTCATCCAAGAACTTTGGAAAATAAAATTAGATTGGAGTGAACAGCTACCACCAGATGCAATGGAAGAGTGGATGAACTTCTACCAAAAATTAGCGAAAGTAAATAACTTCAAAATCCCAAGGTGCATTCTACTTCCTTCAACAATACGGATTGAAATACATGGCTTTTCCGATGCATCAGAACGTGCCTATGCTGCTGTTGTCTACATAAAATGTTTCAACGAATCTGGACAATCTCAAACTAGATTATTATGCAGCAAGTCCAGAGTGGCTCCCTTGAAAACACTCACCATACCGAGGTTAGAACTGTCTGCAGCTTTACTACTATCGAGATTAGTCAAAAAGGTTGTGCCAATTCTACAATTATCTATTCATAAAATTTGGATGTGGACGGACTCAACGATTGCTTTAGCGTGGATAAAGACTGAACCTCATAAACTCAAAACATTTGTCAGCAACAGGGTGGCGGAGATCCAAGCACTTTCAAAGGACTATCATTGGAAACATGTCAGCTCCAAGAACAATCCTGCCGACTTAATTTCTAGAGGCTGCAATGTGGATGAACTTTTAAAGAACGAAATGTGGTTCTCGGGTCCAGATTTACAAACTGATAAATACGAGGACAATCAGCTTTTTCCTGATCCTTCCTACAGAGATGAACTAAAATGTGCTGTGACTCTTTCAATGACTGAGTGTTCTTCAAATTTTTATGATGAACTCTTTAATGTTACAAATAATTTCATAAAATTAATTAGAATTTTTAGCTTTATTTTTAGGTTCATTAATAACATCAAAGCTAAGGAGTCTTGTAATAAGGAGAAATATCTAACTGCAGATGAAGTAAAGAGGAGTACGGAATTTTTAGCTAAAATAGCACAATTAAGTGAGTTTAAAGCAGAAATCGATGCCTTGAAAAAAGGTAAAGGTGTTTCAAAAACAAGTAAGTTAAAGGCTTTAGATCCTTTCTTAGATGAGAATTCTTTACTCAGAGTTGGTGGAAGGCATAGTAATGCTGATTTACCATTTGAAGCAAAACATCAAATAATTATACCTAGTAAACATAAATTTACTAAATTACTTTTTGAGCATATGCATAAGAAGATTTTTCATATTGGTGCTCAGGGTTTAGTACATCAAATTAGAATGCAGTTTTGGCCCATTAATGGCAAGGGTATTGCACGAAAAACAGTTCATGATTGCATTGCATGCTTTAGACAGAAGCCTACTGGGGTAGATCAATTAATGGGAAATTTACCATCAGAGAGAGTAACTCCAAGTGCACCATTTTTAGACAGAAGCCTACTGGGGTAGATCAATTAATGGGAAATTTACCATCAGAGAGTAACTCCAAGTGCACCATTTTTAAACTCTGGGGTGGATTTTTGCGGACCTTTTCAAATAAAATTTAAAAATCAGAGAAAGGGGATATTTTCAAAAGTTTATGTTGCGATTTTTGTATGCTTGGCTACAAAGGCTATTCATTTAGAGGCAGTGACTGATTTAACAACTGAGGCATTTATTGCAGCTTTGAAGAGGCTATGTGCCCGTAGAGGCCGCATTTCTACATTAATGTCCGATAACGCAACTAATTTTAAAGGCGCAGCTGCAGAATTAAATCGTTTCATAAAATTAATTTGTAACAAAAACGAGACATTAGCAAATTATTTTGCTTCAGAAGCTATCCAGTGGAAATTTATCCCACCTCGTTTTCCTAATTTCGGGGGTTTGTGGGAGGCAGGGGTAAAATCATTCAAACACCATCTCTATAGAACTTTAGTTAATAGTAAAATAACTTTCGAAGAATTCGAGACAATAATAATTCAAATTGAAGGTATACTTAATTCACGTCCATTAGTACCATTGTAAGATAATATCAATGAATATGAAGTTTTAACTCCTGGACACTTTATAATTGGTCGACCTATCAGTGCAATACCTGAGCCCGCAATTTTAGATATTTCAGATAACAGACTATCTAGGTGGCAGTATACTACAAAGTGTGTACAAACTCTGTGGAAACGCTGGAAAAATGATTATCTTAATCATTTACAGCAGAGAAACAAGTGGCAGTTCGAGAAAAATAATGTTGCCGTAGGGTGTTTAGTGCTTTTAAAGGAAAATGATTTGCCTCCCTGCAAATGGACAATGGCAAGAATCTTGGAGGTTATTTATGGAACTGACGGTAAGGTCAGAGTCGTTAAACTAAAAACTGCCACGGGGGTTCTCACACGTTCTATCTCAAAAATATGTATCTTACCAATAGAAAATAATAATATAAATTAAATTGTAATGTGAAGTATATTATATTCTTAGAATATTGTATTTTTCTATTTTAGAATATTGTATTTTTCTCTTATTTTAGAATGTTGTGTTTATTTGTATTTAATTCATTTAGGCATTTGTAAACTGTATATAGCAAATTGCATTTTTTAAATATATTTTTTGAAATATTGTATATTTCAACGCCGGGCGGAATGTTACGTCATCAGCGCACTGTAGCGCCATCTGTAAAAAATTTGTAAAAGTAGACATTGTCTAGCTGTACCCCAACAAAAGCGGGTGCACGAATAAAGTAGGCTTAGCGTTGCGAAAAAGACTGATTTTTTATTCTTTAACCAGTTTTACAGTCCACACAAATATTGACGAAACAGGGGTCTTGGGTATATCCATAAGTAATAGGAATTTCTTTATGTGATCCGCTTCTAGATGAAATATAAATATCGCACTCTTTAGCTAAATCAATAGGCCTAAACCAATCTTCTGCTTCTCGAATGCCAATATGAGTTGCAGTTTCCTTATTTAAAGTTTCGAATTGTTTCTCTTCGACTTTAGCTGCAGGATTTAAACTTAATGCTTTATTTTTAACCCTTTGAAGTTCGACTTCTTTTTCTAACTGTGCTAACTGTAGTTTCGCGAGCTCAATTTTCTGTTTTCCTAAAGTTACTTCTCTTTCGTTTCGCGATACTCTCTCATCTATACAGTTTTGAATTAAAGTTTTAACGAAATCTGGATCACTTTTAAATGTACTACTGTTCTCAATTTTAGTCTTTAGTTTAACTATAGTGTCCGTACTCTCCACAGTACCGTCTAGATTCTCAACAACTCTTATGAGATCCTCTTTAAGAGCGTTTTTATACATTTTAGAAAAATATGGAAATATCCTACCTTTTTTTTTCTGGCTCCCTTGTTGCTCGCACGTACGATGTATCCAATAATTGAAAAATTTCGATTTCACAGATCTCACCTCTTTGCAGGTAATATAGTTGAAATTGTTCGAATTGACACCTCTTCGCAGGTGTTTGTGAAATTGTAGTTCCGGCCTCTACTCAGGCGGAATTTTCGACGATGGGTTCCAACCTCTACACAGGCGGAATATTTATGCTGAGTTCAAACCTCTACACAGGTTGAACGAAGTTTTCGAAAAATGGCGGCGCGTCTCCTCCACGGACGGCTTTTGTTCACGTTCCAAACTTTGATCAAAATCGAAATCTTTTTTCAATCCCGGCCTCTACACAGGCGGAGTATTCATGCTGAGTTCAAACCTCTACACAGGTTGAACGAAGTTTCCAAAAAATGGCGGAGCGTCTCCTTCACGGACGCTTTTGTTCATTGTCCAGACTTTGGTTCAAAATCGAAATTTTTTCGATCCCGGCCGAGCCCCCATAATTTGTGGGAGACAACAAGGGGTCCAAGACTTTTGTCTTTCTTATGGTTTATTTAACATTAAACAAAAAATTAATTAAAAAGGTAGTTTTTAACAGATAAGTTTGACGATGATATGCAGAAGGTAACGCCTGCTCGCGCACCTCTCGCGTTCCCTCTGCTGTTTTTTCTCAAGAGTCAAAGTTTTTACAGTTTCAGTTCTATTTTTACTTAGCTGCGCCTGCGCGCGAAGACTGCGTGGAGTTGTCTTGAGAATTATTGGATCCTACATTTATATAAATAAATGTGATGTCCCAAGATATCGTAGTGGAAGTGATTTCACAAAAAGAAGAACAGATAGAAAAGGCACAAATGCGGCAAAATAATTCTTTTTCACTTTATCTTATGCACTGATTAAAATTCCTGTGCATTAAACCTTAAAAATGTAAAAGAGAATTTGAAAATGAAAATATTATTACCTTTTTTGTTGTACGACTTTGTCATGTCTGCATAAGCAAAGGAAGCTAAAAGAATTAGTTCGGAAGTTAAACCGACACAAGATTCCCTCAGTTTTCTTCGAAAAGGTTCTTTTTCTCAGGGTCATTCTGCCCCTTTCTTTTCATTCATAAAAATTGACCGTGATTTTCATCAGTTTGGTTGAGACTAATCTCTGCCGCAATCGATATCTTTCAATAGTACCCGAATTTACGCATACACAGTAGTAAAAGGTGTAGGAAATTATTAGTTGAAAGAGAAGGAACCGGATGCCAAAATTATTTTTTATCGCCCTCTCTCCCTTCCCCTATGGGACCAGCGTTGGGAAACACGGTTTTGAATACTAATAAATATTCGTTAAAAAATACTCTAGGACACCATACAAAACGTAAATATTTTGCATACACATTTTTAATTTTTTTTTCTTCGAACTTTTATTTTGACTCGTGGAACACAGTTTGAAGGTTTATATCACTGGTTTATATCAATGAATTTTCTATTGGACGTTTTTCAAAAACCATTTTAATAAAGATTTCAAAAAAATAGAACCAACTTTAAGAAAAAGCACTAAAAAGTTTAAAATTATTTTTAACCGACTTCACACTGAAGTAATGTAAAGTAAATCCATATATTTTTAAAATCGGTTGCCTTATGTTTTTTTGTTTTTGGAAAGTAAACCTTATTTAATGTTGGGAAACTAATTTTTTCCCAACCTTTAATATTAACCCCAAAGGCGAAAGGGGAAGATTTTTAAAGGTTTTTAATTTTGTGCATTTTATTTGGATTTCCAGTGGCTTCATCCACATCAAATTTTAATTGTTTTCGGAACCCTTTTTTTAATCAACCCCTAAATGTTACCCCAAAAATTAGGGATGACATTTTAAACCACCTTTTTAACAATGGTACCAATCTGGTAACACATACCCTATCAAACAAAAAAAATCATTCAAATCGGTTGATATATGACAAAATATAACATAACAGACGAAGTACGAACATGAAAAAAAAAACATGAAAAAGCCTCGTTTAAACAGGAACATCCTGTTGAAGCTATTTAAATATTTCTTGAGAAAAACGGAATATATTTAATTATTTTACTCACCTTACTTTTATAACACCACACAAGTCTTAAAAAGATCCAGTAAATGTAATTGTGTTATAACGCACACTCTACTTCACAAGCAACCAATCTGCAATGCAATTATTCCTTAAATAAAACAATAGAACTCTGCCTTTTTTCCTTTTTACAGTCACGGGTAAAAGCGTGTGAAAGCTTGTCAGGACTGATTTTTCGTACCCACCCGCATTTCCATGCATACACTCATGTCCATAAATTAAGGATAACGAAGTTCAGGCAAAGAAAGAGACAGAAGCAAAACAAATTTGACTTATTTTTAAAGTCTATTTATTAAACATAAGGTAAAGAACTAAAAAGATGCTATATGTTTGACATAATTAATAAAAATTGCGATTTTTACTCCCTGGAGCAAATTTCAAAAAAGAACCTATTTAAAAAAAACAGTATAACATGGTTAGTATGATGGTTAATACGGAATTTGTCTCCCAGACAATGCAATACAGGCCTTACAATGCCTAGGCATGCCGAGTATCAAATTATCAATCTGATCTTGGGGAATATTACACCACTCATCAAGCAATGCCCTCCGAAGTTTCGGTAGACAGGTGGGAGGGGGTTGACGGGCTGCAATTCGTCTGCCAAGCATATCCCACACATGCTCCATTGGATTCAAGTTCGGTGAGTATGCTGGCCAATCCATACGGGTGATATCCTCCGATTGAACGCATTCGTCTACAATATTTGCATGGTGAGGACGGGCATTGTCATCCATAAACAGAAATTCAGCACCCATGGCACCCCGAAACAAACGTACATGTCGTTCCAGAATGACATCCCGATAGATGTGGCCTGTCATCGTTACACTCTGAACATGCAGGTCAATTATGGAACCAAGAACAATTCCTCTCCAAACGAGGCATCCTGCACCACGTGGTGTCGTTCAATGGTGTTCTCTTGGTGGTAACGGGTACCTGGCGCTCTCCATATTAAAGTCCGGCAAAAATCAGACTGCAAACTAAACCTGGACTCGTCGGGAACATCACACATGACCACTGTTTTGGTGTCCACAATGCATGCTCTCTACTCCAGGTTAATCGCAGGCGACAGTGAGTTGTGGTAAGTGGAACACATTTGACAGGCCTACAAGCATGTAGACCAATGTGCCCTAAGTGTCTGGACATGGTCTGCCTTGAAACTGTCGTACCGGTAGCTGAAGAGAGCTGACGAAACAAGTCTAATGCTGTGCTCCGTCTGTTTCTTTTGGCAGTAACTGCCAAATACCGATCCTCATTCGGCGTTGTAACTCGGGGGAGACCTGTGCTGTAACATCTACTTACATTACCATCATCTTGGAATCGTTGCCCAAACCTGGAGATGACACTCTGGGCGATTCCTAGTTCCTCGGATACTTCCTGCAGGGTACACCCACATTCCAGTCGTTCCAATAATTCTACCACGTAAAAATCATCCAAATGCTTCCTTTGTGCCATAAATATGCGGTTATTGCACTGAAAGGCTTTTAAAGTGCTTGTGAACAATTTTACTTCTTTGCCAT
Source organism: Trichonephila clavipes (assembly GCA_019973935.1). Taxonomy (NCBI): domain Eukaryota; kingdom Metazoa; phylum Arthropoda; class Arachnida; order Araneae; family Nephilidae; genus Trichonephila; species Trichonephila clavipes. Next base: position 116,122 of record BMAU01009544.1, on the reverse strand, counting down.
AAGTCCTTATACACCCCTCTCTTACACTCTCGTCATTATGAGGTACTATCCGTGCCATCTAGTGGTTTCCTGTAATTTGCATATTCTTCTTCAAGATATGTGTGATAATTCTACAGGTGAAATTTTTATTTTTGAGTTCAATTTGTGTGTGATTCTGAATTATCCTTAATTTATGGACATGAGTGTATTTCGACAAATTAAGACACAGTAAAAAATTCTATTACAACACTTCGTATGTGAGTTCATTTATTTAAATTATAATAAAAAGAGTGATTTTGTTTACGTTTTAAGCTATTTTTAAATGGGAATTTATTATGCTTGTGAGCGGTGTCTTTGAATCTTGATTTATTTTCTCCATAAACTAGTTAATTTTAAAGCCAATGTGCCGCCCCGGGCAGGGGCCCGGCTAGCTCACCCTTAGCGCCGGTCCTGGGGGTGTGCATCCCAAATGACCTTGCGGGCCACTTCGGAAAGACATTATAATTTCACGAGCCACACATAAAAATATGTATCTTTATATCAGATTTGGAAACAAAAAAAACATTTTTTGGAGTGAAAATTTGAAGCAGAATGAATCATTATTGTCAATAATTAATTCTTAGGCTTAACTTCGATTAAGAAAATAGTCAAGCTTACCTCAATTCACATCGGGCAGAGAGCAGTCGTGAGATGTTCCTAGAATTCAAAAAAGTAACAAGTTCAGGTAAAAATTCCAAGAAGAAAACCACACTTAAAGTAACGAGCGAGCCGACCGTAGTTGATAGATAGAAGCTTTATTTACCAACTCACTAAAAATGGCATTTCTCGTGGCTTCTCGCGACACAAACTGCGTTGCCACACAACTGCAACTAATCACTACAAAATAATAATTTCAGACAAATTGCGAAGGCTCGGAACGAGGATTCGCGACACACTCCCACCTTTGAGTTCCCTTAACTGGTATTGGAACTCAAACTCGGTCCTTCAGTGTCTCTTTTATTTGCTCTGGTAAATCAGATATATCAGTTCCACTGACTTCCAGAGGATATAGTCTCTGAATTGGTCGTAAAAAGGATCCACTACTTGTTGACACTTCTACTACTCTAACTCTTCCGTCTCTCCCTGGGATAAGATTAATCACTTTAGCAAGAGGCCAGTAAATTCTTTTCGAGTTCGTATCTCCTATTAGTACAATATCTCCTTCCTTGATAACGTCCTCCTTCCGAGATTTAGAAAAACTCTTCAACTGGCCTAGATATTCCAGACGAAAGCGTTTCCTCAATTCTTGTCTTATCCTCTGACGATAAAGAAATCTACGATTCATTCTCTGCGAATCGATAAGATCTAAATCCGGGACTCCATTCTCTTTTATTTCTTGTAAGAACATTGCTGGTGTGAGAGCAACAAGGTCCTCCTGATCTTCTGACAAATAAGTCAATGATCTAGAATTGATTACACTTTCAGAGTCGCATACTACAGTATAAAGTTCTTCGTAAGTTAGGCAAGCTTTTCCTAGGACTCTTCTGAGAATAATTTTTAGCATTCCTATAAGCCGTTCCCAGAAACCCCACCACCACCAAGTTGAGGAAGGTGGGTTCAATTTCCAATTAATCTTCTTTAAACTCCCATAATCTTTCACTTTCTTCCAATCAATGTTCTTAAGTTCATTAGATGTTCCAACCAAATTCTTTCCATTATCTGAATAAATAGTGAAAGGACGACCTCTACGTGAAATAAATCTTCTGAGAGCGAGTATGAAGCTCTCGGTAGACAAAGAGGTAACGAGTTCCATATGTACTGCGCGAAAAACTGCACAAGTGAACAGCCCAATCCAGGATTTTGTCCGATCTCTTAGAAAAAGTGGTCCACATAGGTCCACGCCAGTTATTTCAAAAATCTGTGCTTCTCTAACTCTATCCTCAGGTAGTGGTGGACTAAGTGTTGTGAGAGGTCTAACAGTGAATCTTTTGCGGATGATGCATTCACTCAACACTCTCCTGACAGTTTTTCTGCTTTTTAAAATCCAATAATTTTCACGCAACGCAGACATCACTGTTTGTACTCCAGCATGTAAAAGTTCTATATGCTTTTGTATAATCAACTTCGTCACAATAGGATGTCGGGAAGGAAGAACTATAGGATAGCGTATGGATTCAACGTCTTTTCTCATTATTATCTTCGATTTTATTCTGATTATTCCATCCGAATCTACTAAAGTTTGCATTTGTGATACTAAGGATTTAGTATCGTTTGAAAAGCTTTGTTTTTGTACTATTTTCAATACTTTTCTTTCAGCTGCATCCGTTTCTTGAGTGATTAATTCTCCAAAGTCTCTGTCATTCCTTTGTTTTCTAAGATTATGGTAAAATCGATAAATCCATGCTGTGACTCTTATTATCTTCTTAAACGATGAAATTTCAGAAAGATAATCCATTTCTTTTGGTTCATGATTGATTGTAGAAGCAACAGTTCTCTTTCTTTCCGAATCAATTATTGCACGATCCGGGCATGCTTCAGAAAATGGCCATTCTTCACGAGGTTTGTTCAGCCAACTTGGACCCTCCCACCATAACGATGCAATAAGTTCTACTACACCACATCCTCTAGAAGGGAGGTCAGCTGGATTCAGAATTCCTGGAATATGTTTCCAATCTTCGGGGTTGGTCAATCGACGTATTTCTTGTACCCAAAGGTGCCCCAATTTTCTTTGCGCTTTATCCAATAAAGAGCATTTACAGAGTCCGACCAGCAATAAATAGGTACATTCTCCAGTCCTAAATCAATCTTCGTAGTATTTATGAGTCTAGATCCAATAGTACATGCAAGAAGCTCTAATCTTGGTATAGTGATTGGTTTTATTGAGGCAACTCTAGCACGGGCTTGTACAAGTTGACATGTTATTGCTCCACCAACTTCAGTTCTTAAAAATACACAACTCGCGTAGGCGGCCTTACTTGCATCGCAAAATACATGCAGTGATAAATCACTGTTAGGGGAAAGTTCCTTAGATATGCATCTAGGAATTTCTAAATTATTTAAGCATTTTAAATGTTCCTTCCATCTTTCGAATTTTCTTGATATTGATAAAGGTAATTCTGTGTCCCAAGAAACTCCCAATTTCCAACATTCTTGCAATAATATTTTTGGTTCTAAAGTAACAGGACAAGTGAACCCGATTGGGTCAAAGATACAGTGCACAGCTGAGAGTATTTTGCGTTTCGTTACTGGAATTTCATTGATTTTCGAGTTTTCTTCCCAATTAACAGATAATGTGTCTTTGTCAGGCTTCCAAATTAAACCCAAAACAGGAACTTTCTTCTCTTCTTCCAATAGAGTACCTTTTTCTGCTTCAGAAACACCTGTATGTACCCAGCCACGTAGGTTTGTGACGAATCTATACGGAACTTTATCACTAACCTTTTGAACCGACCTTTTTAGGGAAATTTAATTCCCTACCTATTTCCAATCAACTCCAAAAAGCGGACAGGATTCATTGTTATGTAGATTAGATTCAGTATTTAAGTCAAACGAAATAGTAAAGTTAGAGCAGTAGGAGCTAGATATTGAAACATTAAGTTATAGTGAATTTGAATTGAATTATTATTGTTGGAGATAATTTAATCTCATAAAGAATTGAGATTCCGAGCGGTAAATATAATTTTATATTTAAAGTCTCATTAAAGTTTTAAGAGTGAGATTAAAGTTAAATGTTCAATAAGAACATTATTAAATATAATTCTGGGATCTCTTATCGTGGTAATTTCTGCGTGATCGTTATTTAATAAATTAATTAATTGGATCATTAATTAATTAAGTTAATTTAAAGGATATTACCTTTAAAACCTCATAATATTAGAAGTAACTGTTAATAAGTTTATTTGATTCTATTTGGGAAAGATAACCAAATAAAGAAAGTTATTTATAAAAATGGCTACTGGTTCTTTTATGACTCATAATTATTCTAGTTCTCAAAGTGAGGTTCCAAGAGACCTTCACAGGTTGAATTTGGCGAGGCTCAAAATTTCTTTAGATTCAAGCATAAATCTTTCTATGTCTTCTGCATTATCTACACTCGTCAAACAGTTATCCACATAAAACGATTCTAATAACTTCTGCGCTGTAAGTTGCAGATGCCCTGAGACCTGTTTCAAATGATATTCCAGAGTCGCTCCAAGAAGAAAAGGACTGCTAGTGATCCCGAACACAACTCTCTTATGTTGATAAATCTTGGTTTTCTCCTTATCGCCATTCTCCCACCAAAAAAATCTCAGAAAAGGTCTATCCTTTTCTTGAAGACCTATCTGCAAAAAGGCTTTCTCAATATCTGCTGTTATGCCAAACTTGCGGAGCCGAAATTTATTGACGATTGTTGGAATTAGTTCTACCATATTTGGTCCTTTTTCGAGACATTCATTTATCGAAGAAGAATTCTTTTCTTTCGCCGATCCATCAAACACCGGTCTAATTTTGGTAGTGGAATTATCTTTATATACAGGATGGTGCGGTAGATAGGGTTCATTCTTCTTATCTGCAACGTTCTGAACTTCTTCAATAATATCTTCGTTCTGCCAACTGTGAAAAACTGCTTCATATTTTCCTAAATTCTTGCTACGTTCTAAGGATCTAACACAATTTTTCAATCTTCTTTCAGCCAAGTTTCTACAGTTTGATAGAAATGGATGACCTTGAATCCAAGGTAAACTAACAACATATCTCCCATCTGCATCTCTTGTGACATGTCTTGCAAAATGATCTTTAGCAGCCTCTTCTAATTCAATTCTAGTCTTTTTCTCAAAAGGATCTTTAATTCCGAGAACATCTAAACTCCAAAGATCTTTGATACAGTTGTCACTAACATGTAAAGACAAAAGCACATTGGAATGCCTTTCCTTTTCCATTTTCATTTTCCCCATAACTGTCCAGCCCAAATGTGTGTTTACAGCCACTAATCCTCCCTTTAAATGTTTGACCTCGTCTCCTATTAGCAAATTTCCTATTATGTCTGCCCCTAATAACATATGTATTTCATTTGGTTCCCTTTCAAACAAGCAACAATTCTCATTCACGGAAGCGTCACTGACGAAAAAAAATTCCATATTCCTTCAATTCATTAATCAATTCCGAGTCCTTTAATTTTGGGATGGGTGTACATATTCTTTTTTGATCCATTACTTCTACTTCGCAGAAATAGGAATTAAAAACATCACTCAAGGTCACAACATATTTTTTGTGTTTTTCATTACGTTCTATTCCCCCAAAGAGTCCATGAACTGTTGTTTCCTCTCCCACGCATTTCAATTTGAGTGTTTGGGCAATAAATTTAGTTACGTAACTCTTCTGACTTCCGGTATCGAGAATTGTTCTTACTTTTTTCCCTTTTATACACACAATTAATGTTTGCAAAAATACTTCTTTTGATTTAGAATTATTGGAAAGTATAGTATTTTCATCAGTTAAGTTTTTTTCATTATTTTCTTTTGATGAGTCATCGCTAGAAAAACATAATATATCGTGGTGTCTTTTTCCACATAAAGAACATAAATTGTTTAATTTCACTTTACAATCTCGAGATAGATGACGAGCAATTCGGAGACATTGAAAACAAGCACTCAGTTTCATCAAAATATCTTTTCGTTCATTTAAAGTTTTCTGTTTCGCCCAAGGACAAATCGTGGTTTGGTGTGACTCGTGTTTACAGAAAAGGCATGATTCATTCGCATTTTTCTCATTTGAACTTGCAATAAAATTCGCCGCAGTTGGAGCAGGGAAGGGTTACTTTCGAAACGATGAATTAATTTTTTGTGAGTTATGTTTATAATTTTCAGATTTGAATCGGTTGAAGCTAGGTTGGATTTTTTGACTGTGCGGAATGTATTGGGTTGAAATTGAAGATTCAGTTCTTTCTCTAGCGCTAATTTGTTTATTCAAAAATTTCAATAATTCGTCAAGTTTATACTCTGAACCGTCTGTTTCTTTATTGAATTCGAGAACTAAATCAAAGGGGTAAGCAATTTAAAATTAATGGACAGAATACATTACTAAAACTTTCAAATGAAACATCTAAAGACTCTAAACTTCTTATTTGCGTTTGACACATATCAAAAAATTGGCGCAATACTTTAGTATCATCCGAACGTTTTAACGGAGTTACACTCAATAATTTTTGCATATGAGAGTTGATTATAGCATCTTTTCTTCCAAATCGATCTTTAAATATTTCTACAGCTTTCGCATAATTTTCTGTCGTGATGGCAAAACCTTCCACTGTCGCTAAAGCAGAAGAACCTAACAAACCCTTTAAATAGGTAAATTTGTCAATCGAATTTAGAGAATTATTGTCATGAATTGCGGTTTTAAAAGAGTTCCAAAATGAGAGCCATTGATTAATTTCACCATAAAATTTGGGAATAATTAATTTTGGTAGTTTTACCTTCATTGGTTCTTTTAATTTTGATTCTTCAGTTGTTTTGCATGAGTCAGAATCTGACTTAAATTTATTATTCTTTCCTAGTTGTTTCTTGGCTCGAAATCGCCAAGTTACGATTTTATCAAAATATTGTTCTACGGCTTCTATTTCTTTATCGATCTCTGTAGGTGAGTACAGGGGTTTACATTCTTTATCTACAATCTTTAAACATTCAAATTTTTGTTCTAAATGTTCTAACAATTCTTCGACTGCTATATCATCCGGTTCAGTTTTTTGTAATTCTTTTTCTAATTGCGAAATGCATTTTGTTACAGCGGTTCTTAGTACGGCTCGTTTCTTTTTTGTAACAATTCCTGCGTCTTCGGTCATTATTAATTTATATTATTGATTCACAAAAATTTCTAAATTTCAAATATTCTTAAACTCTCACGCTCTCTGATCCCGGCAGGGATGCCATTTAATTATGTCAATAATTAATTCTTAGGCTTAACTTCGATTAAGAAAATAGTCAAGCTTACCTCAATTCACATCGGGCAGAGAGCAGTCGTGAGATGTTCCTAGAATTCAAAAAAGTAACAAGTTCAGGTAAAAATTCCAAGAAGTAAAACCACACTTAAAGTAACGAGCGAACCGACCGTAGTTCATAGATAGAAGATTTATTTACCAACTCACTAAAAATGGCATTTCTCGTGGCTTCTCGCGAGACAAACTGCGTTGCCACACAACTGCAAGTAATCACTACAAAATAATAATTTCAGACAAATTGCGAAGGCTCGGAACGACGATTCGCGACAATTATTGTTGTTTTCATTATTTTTCATGCATACAGACATAGATAACACGATAATGTACATAATATAATAAAGCTCTGATAAAAAAATGTTTAAGATCTTACAGATGCCACTTTCTTTAAAATTACGGTGTTCCTATTGAACTGAACTTTCGTTACTCATTGTTGATATTTGATAGTGCTGTTATTCGGAAACGATTAAGTAAACATTGTCCTTTATCTTTACCGTCCTGAATGTTTTTTTAAACTTAAAAAAACATCTCTAACTGCTTCTTGATATTTGGGCACTCAAAACAGAAAAAGAGGAAGAGAAACGAAACTCGCACACACAGAGAATCATGTACCATCCCTAATAAAGGACATGCATAATGCAATTCGAAATTTATTAAAAATGTAACTTGCTATAGTAAAATCAAATGTAACTGTTCGATAAAATATAATTCTATTTTAATGTAAAGGACATTTTTTTTTATCAAAAAGGATTCATTTTAAAACAAGAACAGGTAACAGCTAAATACATTGCATATATATATATAGGATGTTTGTGGGCCTTTCACGCAAAAACAACTGAATGGATTTTAATGAAACTTTACAGTAATATAGCTTATACATCAGAATAACACACAGGCTATAATTTATAAAGATATTGTGAGAAGTGTCCAAAATATAACGATATTTGTCAAGTAAGTATAAAAAAATTCGGGCATCTGCAAGCAAATCTGGCTTGCGCTGCAAAAATGTCCACCACAGCATATATCTATCTTTTGTTTGTGAAAAACTCTTTTTGTGTTTTGGGTCCGCAAGGGGCTCGCTTCTAATTAATTCCTGTGATCAGAATAATGCCTATTTTTTTTTATTTCAGAATAAAACTAAGTTTTGAAGGGAGAGGTTGTTAGTAGGAAAAAATTCTGCCATCTGCAAGCTTTCTAGAGTGCCACGTCAACATATTTCTATCTTTCATGTATGAAGTAAAACGTTCCCCTCTGTTTTGTCTACGCCAGGCACCACTGCGTGCTCGATTCTAATTTTTTGCATTGTAATCACTATTTTTTTTATTTCAGAATGAAACTTACTTTTATCGCTTCTGGTATATATATAAATATATATAAGTTAAGTCTTTCACACTACATTACATCATTTGGAAAAAATTGCAGCTTTGTTTGTGGTTTGTAGTTAATTATAACGCTATAGTTTTAACTGAATAGGCAGGCATTGCATTTTTTAAGCATAAAAAAAATAACTGCCGTACTGTATTTTTTGGAAGTGTAAAAAAAGCACACCTACTAAGAATTATGCCGTGAAAGCGTATGTCTAATCTTACCTAACGTTCTAATTCAGCTCGAGCTATGAAAGTAGCTAGATTTAACGAAATGTTTCCGCAAGCCGAACTGCGAAGTCTTGAACAGGCGGAGTGTGAGGCAGCTCACAGAGCTGCTGAGACACCAGAGCTGTCCAAAGCTCGGCGTCGATGTCATGCTGAATATCTGGCATCTCAACGGGCTGCTGAGACACCCGAACAGTCCCAAGCTCGGCGTCTTCAGCATGCAACTTACATGGCGTCTCAGAGAGATACAGAAACCATTGAAACAGCTGAATCTCGCAAACGTGCTGTTGCTGAAAGGGCACAACAGCGACGTCTAATATTCACAAAAAACACGTGGGGGGTATTCGATCAAGTTGCATTCGAGTATGACGAAACTCTTGATTACGAAAGCCACAAGCTTATAAAAATAGAAGTGATGAATAAAGAATGCAGATTTTACGGTACTCTTAAATGGAGAGAGGAATCTGCAGGCATGTGTTGTTCGGGGGGAGTAGCCCTTCCTTCAATAGACGAGCCAGTTGAACCTCTTAAAAAACTTTTCTCTCATGAAACAGATGAGTCTCGCCGTTTTCTAAAAAACATAAGAAAATACAATACATGCTTCCATATGACACCTTTTGGGGTGGATAACATTGTTTCGATGAAGGAATTTTGTCCGACTTTCACAATCCAAGGGCAAATATACCACATAATTGACTCTTTACTTCTTGCTACCAATACGCAACCTAAATTTTTGCAAGTTTATTTCATGGGTGATAAGGATGCACAAGTTAATAGGCGTTCTGAGTACGTACAAGGTGTGGAAAGAAACACGGTTCAAAAAATACAAGTTCTACATAATCACAACATTTTAGTGAATGAATTTAAAATGGCTAAAGATTGAGTGACTAGCGGTAATTACAAGGTAGTGATACACCCAGATCGTGTACCACGTTGTGAATACGAAAGACGATTCAATGCCCCAACCACAAATGAAATAGCTGCCGTAGTAGTTAGAAGTGAACGAACTGCGTCGCGGGACATCGTTATTCAGGCGCACGATGGTCGACTTAACAGAGTTCCGGACACTCATAGATTTTATAATACTATCGAGTACCCGATATTTTTTTGGAAAGGACAAGAGGGATACAGTTTTGATATTCCTCAGATAGACCCATTTACAAAACAACCCATACCAAATAAAAAAGTGTCCGGCAAAGACTTTTATGCATATCATATGATGGTACGTCGAAACAATTTTAATTTATTGCTTCGATGTAGACTTCTCTTTCATCAGTTTTTGGTGGACATGTACGTCAAAGTGGAGAGTGAGTCCTTAAGGTTTATTGCCTTAAACCAAACGAAACTGCGAGCAGAAAATAACATACATTTACAAGACGCGATAAGGAATGATGCGGAATTAGATGGTAATTCTCCCGTCATCATTTGTAAATAGCGCGAAATATCTTCATGAATACACGCAGGATGCGTTCACATACGTGCGTAACTACAGGAGGCGTGATCTGTTTATTACAATGACATGTAATCCCGCCTGGCCAGAAATCACTAGAGAGCTCATTCCAGGTCAAAATTCAACGGATAGACATGACTTAACAGCCAGAGTATTTAAAGTAAAAGTTCAAAAAATAGTTGCTCTACTTACAAAAGGTAAAATATTTGGCGATATGAAGTGCTTCATGTACTCAATCGAGTGGCAAAAAAGAGGTTTACCTCACGTGCGCTTACTGCTGTGGTTGATGGAAAAATTACGCCCAAACCAAATTGACGAAATCATAAGTGCGGAGATACCAAACATAAAAACTGATCGGAAGCTCTATGATACTCTAACCAAAAATATGATTCACGGTCCCTGTGGTGCACTAAATCCGTCATCACCATGCATGAAGGAAGGAAAATGTACCAAAAAGTATCCAAGGGGACTTTTAAAAGATACTAAAACCAACGACAAAGGCTATCTTCTGTAAAGGCGTAGAGCACCAGAAGAGGGCGGTCATATGTTAGCTCAAAAAACACGAGGTGGAATACATGAAATATTGGTTGACAATAGCTGGATTTTCCCATATTCTCCTCTTCTCCCTAAAATTTTTAATTGCCATATAAATGTAGAGTTCTGCAATACGGTAAAAGAGATAGAATATATTTGTAAATATATAAACAAAGGTAGCGATTAGGCTATTTTTAACATCCGACAGCAGGTAATGTTAATATTGATGCGAGAGATGAGGCTCAAACATTTCGAGCTGGTCGATATGTTAGTAGTAACGAATATTGGTCTGCCTCTGCATGAGAGACACCCAACCGTCATTCATCTTGCGGTACATCTGCCCAATGGAGAGCGGATTTACTTCACTGAGAACAATTTTAGAGAGAGAATGGCCACACCACCAAAGACGACACTAACTGCGTTTTTCTAGCTTTGCCAAAATGATGCATTTGCAAAAACATTATTTGATGTTGACGTACCCCGCTACTATACATGGAACGTATAGTTGAAAGAATGAAACGTCGTGTACAAGGAACACATGTCAACGGCTGGCCAGGTGTGAAGGCAGGAGATGCTCTTGGACGCATTTGCACAGTGCACGTTAGTTACTTCGAATGTTACTGTTTGCGAATGCTGCTTAATGTAATACAGGACCCCAGTAACTTCTTGGATCTAAAACAGCTGACGGCCAAGAATTTGAAACTTTTCGTCAAGTGTGCGAGAAGTTGGGGTTGTTGGAAGATGACAACCACTGTGATGCCACAATGAAAGAGGCCGTACTGTGTCGCTCTCCTTCGCAAATAAGAGAGCTATTTGCAATATTGATATGCACTTGCGGTTTATCCAATCCACTTCAACTATGGGATAAGTATAAAGTTGCGTTATCAGAGGATATCTTGCATAGATTTGAAAAGATGGATCAAGTCAACAATGATCTATGCTTGAATGAAGCGCTGATACATATAGAGGATAAAATAATAAAGATTTCCGGAAAGAAATTGTCCAACTTTGGTATGCTCACACCACAGCGTCGAGGAGAGCTGTCGACCGATTTGAACAAAGAGCTAAACTACAATATCGCATTATTAGATACTCAGATGAGTGTAACTGATCCACGCCTACTACCCGAGCAAAAAGACATTTATAACAAAATATTACAACGAGTTGAGCTTGGTGAGGGCGGTCTTTTTCTTCTTGATGCCCCGGGCGGTACAGGCAAAACCTTTTTACTTAATTTGCTTTTAGCAAAAATTCGTAAGGACCGAATAAGGAATTTCGTAGGTTCTTTTCGTTGAAATGAAGATTCCAACATTTATCCAGATACAATAACGTCACTATTTCTTTAATGGCTAAAGAGTTTTATTCCAAAGACAGCCACGCACACACAAATAAACATAAAAGGAAAACTATGTACATTTGATTAATTAGCATTACTTTCGTGTAAATTAGCATAATTATTGTCCATCCACTCTTTCGCCATTTTCCGTCTCGCCTCGTTTTTCGTCCTCCCTGCTCCGTCTTTCCTCTCTCCTCGATGGCCGCGCCATCTATAAAGATTTTTAAACTTCCGGGCGAATCTTACATGCCCCACCAACGGAAGCACATGCGTCATCTTAAATGACCACGTGCTACAAGAAAGAGGTTAGTCACACCCACTCACACAAAACATCTAAACCTTAGTTGAAGAGAGAAAGCACTATCTTACTATGAATATCGAGCTTCTCAATAATATTCTTTAATTAGTTCTAAGAGTACACAGGTAAAAATATGCTAAATACGTAAATAAGTCAATGATAGACGGTTTCCTAGCAAACTATGGAAATTCCACTTTTAAATGAATTCTACAGTTGACATATATGCATATACAACACTAACAAAAAAACAATAATAAGAATAAGTATACGTTATACTCCAAAACAGCTAATACATAAATCAATCAATAATAGACATTTTCTAAATACACTATGAAAATTCCACTTTTAACCGGATATGACGGTTACCATACATGCACATACAACATTAACAAAAAAAAATTAATAAGAATAAGGATTCATTTTTCTCCAAAATATTCATACATAAATCAATCAATAATAGACGTTTTCCAAATACACTATGAGAATTTCACTTTTAACCGAATATGACTATTACTATATATGTATATACAATATTAACAAAAAAAAATTAATGAGAGTAAAGATACATTATGATTATGTCTCTGCTACTCATCTTTCCTCGGTCCCAATATAAGCGAGGCGAGGCTTTATCTCCCCGAATGGTCACTTTCGGTTTGGCACGTCGTTTAAAACAACGTTTCTGAAATTCTATTTCACTCTCTCTTTCTCAATTTACGTACTAACTCCCTTCTTCATCCACGCTAGGTCAACGACCTTAAAGTCTAGGGGTCGGGTTTCACCCCTAACCTTCCTGTCCCGGTAGATATTGTCTTGTGGTCTCAATTTAAGTTTAACTCTTTTCCTGGTGCTTCGATTTTCTCGCGATGATCGTCGTGTCTTCACAGTACCATTCTCGCTTGATAAAATCCGTCAGTTTCCACGCAAATTTTTCCATTTCACTTTTATCCTGCGAATATTCGCCTCTAAAACTCCAGTGCTGGGGTATAAGTACCATGTTGCTTTAGGCTTTCAGATTCCCTTTTTGTTGTAACTCGGCAACTGTCATTCTGCTTAAATTTTTGCGTTTTCTTTTAGACAATTTTGACTTTTCTTCTTCAATTTCATCCTCATCAAAGTCCATTCGCTCTTTGCTAAGGATTACGGGATTAAGATCATCTTTATCCTTTATCACAGCAACTGATATTTCTCTTCCTTTTCTTTCTCCACAACAACAAATTGTGCTACGGCATATTGATCCGCACTACGCGTCTGAACTTGTTCACCTTTAGACACAAGAACCGTCTCGATTGCTTGGGTTGCCTCCCTATCTTCAACTGACAATTTTTCTTCCTCTTCATTTAACAATTGATTTTGCTCGTTCAATCTTTTACATCTTTCTTATGGTAAGCACTTCTGTTCTTCTGCTTTTATACTCATTTTATGTTCCTCTTGAACATGTCGCATCTGCTCTTCCACAAGCCAGCTTTCATTTTTCAATCTCATTTCTTCTTCCAAAGCTATTATTTCGTTCATTCTTCTTCCATCTTCCACTGCTTTGGCTTCATCATCAGCCTTGAGTCTATCCTCCACTTCAACCTTCAGTCTGGTCTCACTGCTAAGGTTGGATCTCACTTCGTTTCCAATGTTGCCTCTATCTGCCGACACTTCTATGTCTGGGCATGAACCCTTTTCAAATGTTTGAACTTCGCAGACGATTGAATTATTAAACTCATCCAATTCAATCTTCTCTTTTCTTTTTCGTTCCTCTAAAATAGTGTTTAAAAAATTTCTACAAAACTCCTCGTCGAAGTATTCACTATTCAAGATAGCATCTCTCAACTCAAACACTCTCATCCCAAGGACATCTTCAACTCCCATTTCCGTAGCCATAACTTGCAGGTCTACTTTTGATCCCTTTCCTAAAAATGCCATCTCGCTCTTTACTATAGTTATCCTAAATCAATCAATAACACTCTAATTTCAAAACACAGCAGTATGCTTAATTAATCAAGGTGGGTCTTATTTTTGAAAAATAAATGTTTTGTATTTCTTTAGTATAAAATTTTGAAATTTATACCTTGGATGCTAAATTTTGCACATATGATAGACCAAAACTAAATTCACCAAAATATTATTACTACAACAATACGAAAGTTTTCTGCTACATAAAATAATACCTAAATTTTCGAAAATGTAATTCTAAAGATTTTCATAACTCATAACAATTAAAAAAATATCTCTGTATTTATATCACTTTCACAAAATAAATCCAAATAAAAATAAAAGAAAATCAACCTTTTAGCCAAAATAAAAAAATCATTAATAATCATATTTGACATATCAGATACTTCAAAAAAAATCATATACTCATAAATATAGGGTGTTTTTTTAGAGGTATAGAACTTTAAATTGCAATAAAACAACGATGTATTATTCGATTGACATGATTTTTTTATTCGAAACATAATCTTGTGGCATTACATTTTAAATATGATTTCTGGCATAGGACTGCCACGGCTGGCTCAGATGTAGTCCAATCTGGACGTCCAATTTTCGATGACTTTTTCCAACAATTTTGTTTAGCGATGAAGCGCACTTCTGGTTGAATGGCTACGTCAACAAACAAAACTGCCGCATTTGGAGTGAAGCTAATCCAAAAGTTTATGTCGAAACACCGTTACATCCAGAAAAACTGACTGTTTGGTGCGCTTTATGGGCTGGTGGAAAAATGATGAAGGCCACAAAGTTACAGTCAATGGTGATCGGTATAGAGCCATGATTACTAACTTTTTCATTCCTGAATTGAACAATCATGATGTCCAGGAGCTGTGGTTCCAACAAGACGGCGCTACATGTCACACAGCTCGTGCCATAATCGATTTATTGAAAGACACGTTTAGTGACCGCCTAATTTCACGTTTTGGACCTGTGAATTGGCCTCCAAGATCTTGTGATTTAACACCGCTAAACTATTTTGTGTGGGACTATGTAAAGTCATTGGTCTATGCGGATAAGCCACAAACGCTTGACCATTTGGAAGACAACATTCGCCGTGTTATTGCCGATATACGGCCACAAATGTTGGAAAAAGTCATCTAAAATTGGACGTCTAGATTGGACTACATCTCATCCGAGCCAGCCGTGGCAGTCTTATGCCATAAATCATATTTAAAATGTAATGCCACAAGATTATCTTTCGAATAAAAAAAATTCATGTCAATCGAATAATACATCGTTGTTTTATTGCAATTTAAAGTTCTATACCTCTAAAAAAACACCCTTTACAAGTTCTACTTGGCAGACATAATATTCATTAATAGTATTTAAAAGGGGAAAAAATAAGTTATTAAACTTGACTCTAATAATAAAAATTTTAAAAAATGCACACTTCAGCGTATGGCCTTGAGCAATCACTCACTCTTTTATTTATTTTTTCCGTACTCAGCAATGGTTAAAATCGTATTTTCATAATGAGTCATACGCGTACAGAAAAGGAAATGAATATATGATATATTATCTTCTTTCTTTAAAAAAACCCCACAAATATTATGCAATTGTGTGAAATAATGAATAATCTTTCAACAAATAATGTACATCTCACATAAAAAAAATATGTATACCCTTTACTTAGATATTCTGCTTAAATAACATTTGAATTAATTCAGCAATATTTTAAAACCATAAATCATTCATCAATTTGAGGTATGAATTAAAAACATTCTTTCTTTACTAGTCATTAATATTTAAACTCAACAAAATTTTATACTTTTCACAACAATTAAATAAACTGATGTTCAATTAAAAATACACTTGTATTCTAATACTTTATAAAGTTTAAGATTTGACACAAACAATACATGAACTGATGTTCAATAGAAAAAGAAATAATATGTACTAATATTTCGTAACGTTTCTGTGGTGAAACACACTAATTATTTGAACTGGTGTTCAATAGAATAGAAATAGTATGTACCAATATTTCGTAACGTTTCTGGTGAAACTCAATACTTATTTGAACTGGTGTTCAATAAAAATATATATCCAATATGCAATAATGTTTCTGATGAAACCCTAATATACTTTTACCTCTTGGAATAGATGATACCATTAATTAGAAAAATGTTTTCTGACAGAAAACTACATATTTCTCGCAGTGATCATTTAATGATTATGATGACTCACACCGGACAATGTTTGTTATTTAAGACATTCTATAATGAATCAACATAGATAAGTTAAACTGTAACTTATTTTACTTTTACTACAATAAACATATCATCTATTCCAAACAACTACAACTATTGATAAGGCACTCTTTACATTACAATACAAACAATAATAACTTTAATTTGTGAGCGTGGACCACCCTTTCTTACCTGGAATTTCGAGCAAATCTTTTTTTTGCCGACTGCGCCAATAAAGAAATTTCGTAGGTTCTTTTCGTTCAAATGAAGATTCCAACATTTATCCAGGTACAATAACGTCACTACTTCTTTAATGGCTAAAGAGTTTTATTCCAAAGACAGCCACGCACACACAAATAAACATAAAAGGAAAACTAACTATATACATTTGATTAATTAACATTACTTTCGTGTAAATTGGCATAATTATTGTCCATCCACTCTTTCGCCATTTTCCGTCTCACCTCGTTTTTCGTCCTCCCTGCTCCGTCTTTCCTCTCTCCTCGATGGCCGTGCCATCTATAAAGATTTTTAAACTTCCGGGCGAATCTTACAGAACGTAATGTTGCATTAGCCGTGGCTTCCTGTGGAATCACTGCAACATAACTGAGCGGTGGACGGATGGCACACTCGGTTTTTAAATTACCTTTTAATCTGGCAAGCGAAGAAACTCCAACGTGCAACATCAGTAAGAACAGTGCCCGTGGTGCTATGTTGCAACAATGTAAGCTGATCGTGTGGGACGAGTGCACTATGTCACACAAACGCGCCATCGAGGCGCTTGATCGCTGTCTACAAGACATTCAAAACAATCGAAAGTTGATGGGTGGTGTGGTAATGTTATTGGCAGGGGATTTTAGACAGACTTTACCTGTTATCGAGAGAGGCACTGCAGCAGACTAAATTAACGCATCTCTTAAAACATCATATCTGTGGACCAAAGTTGAAAAGTTTTATCTTACCACTAACATGCTAGTCCAGTTATTCAGCGATGTTGAGTCAGGAGCATATGCTCAAAAACTCCTAGAAATTGGCGAAGGCCATCTAGACACCGACCAAGAAGGTATGGTTCTTTCCACACACCAATTTTGTCACGTTGTGGAGTCGGAAGACGAACTCATTGATCATGTTTTTCCGAATATGCAACAACATATTTTCGACGAAAAATGGTTGTGTGAAAGAACTATACTGGCACCGAAAAATGAGACTGTTGCGAAAATAAATTTTAAAAAATCTTGGGCGAAATAGCCAGCGAAACATCAGTGTATAACCCCATTGACACAGTCATGTCATTTGATGACACTACGAGTTATCCAGGGGAGTTCCTAAACTCTTTGGATTTATCTGTTATGCCATCACATAAGTTTGAATTGAAGGTAGGTGTACCCGTTTTGTTACTGCGCAACTTGGACGCGCCAAGATTATGCAACGGTACTCGGTTGCAAATCACCGAACTGGGAAGGCATATTGTGAAGGCCACAATCTTAACTGGAGAGGCTAAGGGAGACAATGTTCTTATATCACGCATCTCAATCATACCCAATAACTTACCATTTAATTTTAAACGCCTGCAGTTCCCATTAAAAGTTGCATTTTCAATGACTATCAACAAATCGCAAGGCCAAACCTTCAAGGTAGCAGGCATACATTTGGGCTCGCCATGTTTTTCCCACGGCCAGCTCTACGTGACTTTCTCAAGAGTTTCTGAATCGCAAAATCTGCATGTTTATGCTGAACAAAAGAAATCGTTTAACATAGTTTATAGGAGTATATTGCAATAGGTACCTATAACTTTTGCATTACTATCAGTCATCATATGCAGCTGTATATCTATCAACACAAAATAAAGGATTTATAATACCTATCAGTAAGATCATCATCAAAAATACTTGGTTTCAGTTTACATACATTACACAACATGGAACAAGGGTCTCTCAAAGTAACTCTGTCTGTCTGTTACGCCTTCACAACTAAACCGTAGAACCAATTTTCATGAATTTTGGTATAAAGATAGATAGAGAGGACCTTGGAGAAGAAAATAAAAGCTACTCGAAGGACTAATCCTGCGCAGACCAAGTCACCGGCACCAATTATATAATGTATATACATATCTATGTAAATAAATTGTACTCTAATAAACTTAATTTTGTTAAATATATGGTTTTTTTAGTATACTTTAACATGAAATTCTTTTAGCACGAAAAAAAAATTCATACCCTCTCAGTTTTGTGTTAAACGATTTTCACTACATGTAAATTTTCCATAAACTATTTTAATGATCCGAATTTTAAGATTCCTTAATGTCATTTGTTTATCTAAAAAGTAAAAATGGATGTTTGCATGTATGCATTACCTCGTGTTACTCGAACACTGTTCAACCGATCACTATGAAAAATGGCATGTATATGTATTTTTTTATGGAGAAGAGTTTTGTGCTATCTTCTTTATAATTTAAGGAACGGAGTTTCTTGCGAATATTACAATTTTAACATAAAGTAAATACAACAGAAAGTAATAATAACGTAGTACACTTCTAAATATAAATTATTTATACTACTTTAAGCGTTCATTACACAAAATTTGTAACAATGTTTTGCTTTTGCTGAGCAGAGATCAGCTTAGGAAGGTATTTTCGAAAATCGACCCACAAGAGACTTAAGGGGCGTTATAAATAAAAAAAAACATTTTTATCAGTTATTAGATCTACAGACTTAAAATTTAACAAACATGTGTAACAACTACATTTAAACCCTGCCTTCCCTTGATGATTAGTGGCAGCCAGGGGGCACCACCTGTTCTTTAGAGAAGCGGGAACTCGTTCCCCTCGCTCTTCTGCCCTGGACCGCCACCGGGGAAAGAGGTGTACACGTGGAGTCAGGGAAAGCCTGTTTCCCTCATTTAGTCCTTAAGCCATTTTCTATAACGATAATGGATGTGTGTTGTTTTGTTGTTTTATTTAAGTGACCCCTTGTGTTGTGGAACGTAAGAACATTAAATAGTATTTGTTCCAGTAATGAAAAGTCGTCTTCATTTCAACACAATAAATACACGACATGGGGGATTGTCATACATGTGTGTTTATTTTTTTGTTTAATATGTATGTATTTCGAGTAAAATAATAAACTCATTAAAAACTGCTTTATCCTTCAAACTGTATTGTTTAATTTTTCAATTCACCCGTGCGAAGAACGGGTATACCAGCTAGTATATATATATATATATATATATATATATATATATATATATATATATATATATATATATATATATATATATATATATATATATATATATATAAATTTTCCCTCAATTAAATTTCAAAATGAAAATACTAAAAATCTGATATTTAAAATTTTTTAAAAAAGGGTTGGCAGGCCGCAACTTACGTACGTGCGGGCCGCGAGTAAGACACCCCTGGTCTAAATAATATAGAACCAAAAAATTGTTTAATGTCAATACCTACTTTGTTAGGGAAACGAACTGCCGCCATCTGTTGCAGCTAATTGTAACTACAAAGGAAATAACGCAAAATAAGATTTAATAAATGAATTAATATTTGAAAAAACTGTATTACTTTCAAGTGTCATCCACTACAAGTTTAAAAAAAAATTTATTTGAACTTGATTGGATGTATCTAAATCATTTTATTAACGATCGAAAATTCCTACAAGATAAATAAATATATAGAGAGTGGGATCTAGAATAGATTAGAGAGAATTTCTGAAACTGATGTTTTTCTTTAATCTCAGTGAAACTTATGAGCGCTGTTAATTTTAAAATAATATTACTTTTTTTATTTAAAACTGTCTACTGTTAAAATTTTATATTAAAATTGTCGATAAATTAAAAACATATTAATATTAAATTTTAAAACCTTTCTATAGGAGCACTTAGAATTTTTATTTTAAGCAAAATTCTTCAATGATTGAAAAAGACCTGTAATTCAACTGTAATCAATACTTTTGCGTGTAAAAATTATCAGTGAAATATATAGCGAAAATAACTAAAGAACAAAATAAACCATTTTCGAATAATCATTTAATTAAAATCTTAAAAATTGCCAAGTGCTTGAAAGGTTTTGGATAGGTTATTCAACTAGTATTGGTAGTGTTTTTTGTTTAGCCTGCAAACTTTTTCTAAAACAAATTCTCAATACACAGCCGGCTTTTCTGATTGGAACCACCTAACAGTGACTGGAAATAATTGCTTAGAAAATCATAAAAATTCTATTGAATATTAAAATTCAGTGTTAGTTTGGTTGACTCGAAAAGAAAATAAGTCTGTGTTTTAGATAGACAGTTACAGGAGCAACTAAGAAAAGATACAGAATATTATCACTATGTCCTCAAACGGGTTATTTCGGTAGTAAAGTATTTGGCTATGAGAGGTTTATTACAATTAGAGGGGTACCACGGTCGTTTTTGGTTCTCTACATAGTTTTAATTTTATGGGTGCACAGGAAATGCTTGCAGAGTTCCACCCATTCATTCGTGAACATATTAAACAGTAAGAGTTAATATCGTATTAATCAAATCAATATATGAGCAAATAATCAAGATCATGGGCAAGCAAATCCTTGAAACAATTACAACTCAAATAAATAACGATGACACAAAGTACTATTCAATTGTGATGGATTCAACACCAGATTTGTTCCACAATGACTAACTTGCTAGTGCAATACAATATTGTTTTCGAGCAAAAGTGTATGAAAGATGAGTCTCATTAATTAATATTAGCAGTCACACTGGCTTATGCTTATTTAATTCTCTACAAGAACTTTTAGAAACAAATGGACTGCTATTGGATAATTGTAGGGGACAGTCATTTGACAACGCTGCTAATATGTTCGGTCGATAAAATAGTGTGCAAGCTCTTTAAAAAAAATAATAAATTCACTGATTATGCGTCGTGTGCTAAACTTTCTCTTAATCTGGATGGTGCAGAACCAGTTAACGCAGCAACTGAAGTCATGAACATCTTTGGATTAGTGCAACACAGTGGCGCACACAAGGGGGGGACCTAGGGTCCGGACCCCCCAAGCCCTTGATTTTTTTCCTATTGATTATAATTCTAAGTATATAGTAAGTAAAATTTAATTAAGTATTTATTATTAATGATTAATTTTATTAACTAATGCTAATTATTTATTCAATAATTAGTTTTTTACTGTGTTTTGTTCTCGAAAATCGACAAAATCAAAAGGAGCATGATACAAGAATGGTGAACTTTCGACCCCGGACCCCCCCCCCTTGAAAAATTCCTGTGTGCGCCACTGGTGCAACAAATATATTTTCTTTTCTGCTTCGACCCATTGGGGGGAATTTCTAAATCGTGAAATTAAACTGAAGTTTACCTTAAGAAGTTTAAGTCAGACCAGATGGTCTTGTCACTACGATGCTGTTGAAGTCTTAAAATAAACATAATTATAATAATGTGGCGGTGTGTGTGTGGTACCTATATAAGTCAGTAACAGCCTTCGGATTGAAGTGATTCTTTTAGTCTAGTGGTTAAGTTACGTGTGTGTAGGAGAAATATAAAAGAGACAGAAGCTTATTGTTGCGTTAGATAAGCTAATGCTTGATTTAAATAGAAGGAACCAAGTATATATGTATACATGCAGAACACTAGCTGGTATACCCGTTCTTCGCACGGGAGAACTGAAAAATTAAAGAACACAGATTGAAGGATAAAGAAGTTTTTAATGAGTTAATTTTACGTGAATTGCAAATTAAACAAAAAAGCTTTTTGCGTAGCTCAGCTAAACAAAAAAAAAAAGAAAAAAAAAGAGAGAGAAATAAAACACCTTTGTTAAATTTTAAGTATGTAGATCTAATAGCTGATAAAAAGGATTTTTTTTTTATTTATAACTCCCCGTAACACTCTTGAGGGTCGATTTTTGAAAATACCTTCCTAAGCTGATCTCTGCTCAGCAAAAGTAACACATTGTTAAAAGTTTTGTGTAATGAACGCTTAAAATAGAGCGAGTAATTTTTATCTGAAAGTATAATACATTAATATTACTTTCTGTAGTATTTATTTTATGTTAAAATTGTAATATTCGCAAGCAACACCGTTTCTTAAATTATAATGACGATTCAATGAAAAACATAGCGAAATGTTACCGAGTTAAATGAGTCAAGTTGGCACAAATGCCTAGCTACTTTCATAACTCGAGCTTTATTAGAGCTTTGTAAGACCCGCCGTGTAGGGAAGAAATGCACTTTAATACTTTATCCAAACGCATTATGATTTATTGCAGTTTTTTTCATACAATATTTTTTTGGATCATTACATTTACAAATTAAGGGATATACATAAACAAAATACTCCACTTTGGAAAATTTAATATGTTAGAGCTAATAAATTAATTAAAAATATTCCACTGTAAAATTAATTATATATACCGTTCACTTAAAAATAAGTAGTCAAATCATTTTCTAAGGTCTTCATTAACATACAAAAACATAAGACATTTAAATTTTGACAAACTATTTTTTCCACTAAAATACTCATCATGGAACCCGTGCTGCCATATATCTTGGAAGAGTGGATTTCAAAGAATATTCCTGATAAGTATTGGTAGAATATTCCTTCTAAGTTGGTGTGGTGTGGTAGTTAGGATAAGAGGGTGCCAGCTCAGGTGTCGTCCACGTCACTTGACCATGGTTCAAAATTACGTGATACGGTGCCAAAAGCCCTCGTGTAGCTGAACAGTGCGACATTAATATTCACTCACTCTCACACTCCAAAAAATACAGTACAGTAGTTATTGCGTTTTTGAAGTATAAAAATAATTATATCTGCCTATTCAATTAAAATTATAGAGTTATAATTAACTACTAACCACAAACAAATTTTGAAAATTTGTCCAAATGATGCAGTGTGAAAGAGAAAGTTTATTTACTTTAAGTATCAGAACTGATAAAAGCATTTATTTGGAAAAAAGATCAATTTCTTACTACCAAATGCGCATAATAAAATCATAAAAAACATTAAAATAAATAGAGATTTATAGCAGCATCTCCCTTCAAAACTTAGTTTTAATCTGAAATAAAAAAAAATAGGCATTACGCTGATCAGAGGAATTAATTAGAAGCGAGCACCTTGTGTAGCCAAAACAAAAAAAAGTTCTTTCACAAACAAAAGATAGATATATGCTGACATGGGCTTTTTTGCAGCGCAAGCCAGAATTGCTCGCAGAAGGCAGAATTTTTTCCTACTTACTTGACAAATATCGCTATATTTTGGACACTTCATACAATATCTTTATAAATTATAGTCTATGCTATAAATTATAGCCTATGTGCTTTTTGATGTATAAGCTATATTACTGTAAAGTTTCATTAAAATCCATTCAGTTGTTTTTGCGTGAAAGACCCACAAACATCCTCACAAACTTTCGCATTTATAATATATATTAGATATAGTAAGAAATTAAAACTTTTGATGGATTTTTGCAAGATCACACGAAGTAAGAAGAACGTCTATCTGGAGAGTGTACGCGCTATTGATTACTATTCAGATGACGTAGATCAACATTTAGTATATGAAAGTGTTCAGTTCAAAGCTTATATAACAATAAAACAAACTGAGCTAGAGTCCTATACTTGTAGTGACATGTACAATTTAATTTTTGAAAAGAAACTTGTTGACGTTTTACCAAATTTGTATACCATTTTAAAGATTTTTCTAACACTCCTTATTACTAGTTACGAAGCGGAGTGTGCGTTCTCTAAAATGTTCTATATAGAAAACAAATATAGGACAACAATGACAAATACTAGGCTTAATTATTTATCACTTCTTTCTATTAATACTGATCTAACCAAAGACTTAAAAACTGCTTTGTTCAGATTCCACCTGCCCCTTCCTGCTCCAGTCAGATGTCTTGGCATCGATTCTTTCTCTTTCCCTTTAAGGTCACTCATACAGAGAAAAATTACACTTTTGAGTGCTGGTGCTCTACAAAAGAACATGTTCCTCCGTGACAGAAAGATCCCGCTTGTACGCATATTTGATTCTGTAATTACTTACTATTGTAACCCCACTCAGGATCAAGGGGAAGCCTTCACACTATCGCAGAGAAAGGACGCACATAATGCACTCCTAAAGCAAATAAATAAATATACTTCAAACTTCATTGCAGTCTATTTGCTCATTTGAGTTTTTTAGTACGACTCCAAACACTTCTAAGTGGGTGTTTTCCGTCGCCGAGACACTTGACTGCAGAACAGTGTGTGTGGAATGGAGTTCCATGCAAACACACCTTTTTGTTTTAAACGTTCTATGAGTCGAAAAAAAATTTAAGGACAACCGCTATAGAAAATAAAAACTTTATATGAAAGCCCCCCCCCCCTTTAAGTTTCAGACTATTGTAAAAAGAATAAAGAAGGCCTGATATAATATTGTTTCGGACAATCTTTCCGATCGCAATCGAAACAATTTCATAATACAGGCACTAGTTATGTTTGAACGTTCAATAAATGATCTTATTTTGTGCAGAATTTATATGGATTGAATTTTTTTTTATTTTCAAAATACACTATAGAAAATAAGAAGAAACAATCCTACGCACGCACTTTTGTTTAAATTTTTTGTAATTTAGTAACCCCCACGGCGAATGTTTTTGATGCACATACGACACTAATGAGTGAAATCCACTAAACGGCAACAGTTTTGTATAATTTATTGAAAGGTTATTACCTTTTTAAAGATAATTATTTTGTAAATAAGGAAAAATTAATTTTAATAATTATTTTTAAACTTATATTTTAAGTAAGTCTTTGAAATAAAATAAACTATCAAAAAAGTAAACGTTATATTCTGATATATATACATGTATATTATAATAAAAAATACTAAGTAGCTATAATTCTAAATCAGTGAAGCAAAAATAGTAGTAAAACTAGACAGTACAGCAAGAAATAAGTAAACCATAGAAGAGTATATAAGATCTCATCTTCACAAGCTAGGACTGTTAAACATGGAGCGCCATCTTGTGACAGTAAGAGAAGAAAAATGAAAGACACTGTTGAAAGAAAATTTCCCCTCCCCAAACGGAAGGATAAATATAATTAACCTTCCATCGTTTTAATTTTTTGAAAACACTTTAATTATCTTTTTATAGATAACTGTTTCATTACATAGAAAAAATGAGTTTAATTAAATATTTTTAAACTTGGATTTAAAACAGGTTTTCAAAATAAAAAAAATCTAGTAAAACAGTAAATGAAGAGCAAATTTTTAATGTATGTAGCAGAAGGAGTTCCAACGAATTCATTCTCTTTTTTACTTATCCTAAAACAATTATTTCAAGTGGTTGGCCATGATTTTAAACAAATATTTCAAATTGATCTGTATGGATTCATCTACAAAAAAAATTGATTTTAAAACGCATAAAAAGTCCCACCCCCCTCAGCCAAAGTCTATTATACCTAATTGTTAGTAAGAAGAAGAATTTAAAAGTACATTTTCTTGCGATTATATATATACATACACATGCACTTTAAAGTTTTCTATGTCTGTGCTTCTTAACTGCATGAATCTTTTTAAATTAATTATAACTGCACGTATTCCCCTTAACTGTTCTACTAATAAAATGTTTAAAAATTAGTTCCTTTTTGGACTTTCCCATTAGCCATAATAGGCCATTATTTTCATCCCAGACAGGACTTAACTATGTAACATCTCCATTAGTGTGATATTTTTGCATTTCTTCAAAAAATATTTCACTAATGCGTATGAGTAAAAAGTGAAATTATTTTCTGCAGCAGTGGATTTTATAGTAATGCAAGCGCACAAACATATATCTATCTATCTATTTGTATGCATGTAGAGGCGTAACGGAGAATATTAGGTCCCCCTCCCCTGCAAAGTCAGGCTTTGCCTTTAATATTTATAAACTAGCTAAATAAACCTACTTGGCGTCAATTAGATTTTGGGCCCCCTAGAATATTGCACCCCTCTGCAGTTTGGGGGTCTACTTTATGCCACTGTATATATAAATGTATAAGTCTTTATTTTGTATAACCAATTGAAACATAATTGCAACTTAGCGATAAAAAGATATTAATATATACATAAATAACACAACATATAATCTAATTAATATAGTTCAGAAATTCACTGATTGTTTACATTAATCATCGTGTATCGGTTACATTTTTTTACTTTATAATTTTCATTTAGTATTAATTTAATAACATTTCTCATCATTCTTGCTAACTACAAGCCTAAGGTTTGGCTAATCACTCGTGCAGCCATCTATTGAGGGAGACCTGAACTAATGCTGTACTCGCAGTTTCTACTTGAGGGATTCTGAACCTTTTTAAAAAGTGGGGCCAGTTTCATTTATTATTTTTTCCAAAAAAGAACAAAGTTACTAAATCATTCGGAAGGAAGTGAGAGTGATAAAAACGGTACCAAGATAGTTTGAAAAATTTTTTGCAGAAAAACTTGGCAGTTAAGCTTTTTTTTTTTTTTTTTTTTTTTAAAAAGTTGGCTCTCATTTCTCTTAAATTCTCTAAAAAGGTTTACATTTCCTTATTTTTTGGAATTTTTAAAATAAGGAGTAACAATAAATAAATAAATAAAAAATTTAAAAAATAACCATCGAGAAATTGTTTTTAATTATGAGTAATAAGATGAATTACCACACTAGATGAGTCTATGTACTTGTAAATTGAATTGCAATTTAAATAAGCGGACAAAAAAAAAGCACACATGTTATGAAATTTTTTTTATAAACAAACTTTATTATAGATATGTGCATGCGTAAAAAGAAACAATACAAGAATATTTAGAGCGAAATTTATTGATTATTTTCAGATAGCGTTTCCTTATTAGATTCATATATTCTGTATTCATATTTGTAATGCATTTCGATGTCAATTCATATCCAAGTCTATTGCTTCTAATAAACTTTATAAAATCCATATTATACGAACACACATTTGGATATCTTTTTTTAAAAACATCCCTTACAAAAAAATTTATATACCATTTTTAACTTCAGTTTACATGTAAATAAGCTATGCTTATGTAACATTTGAAATAATTTAAACTTCAGAAAATTTGTAAATTTACAAGGAATTTTGAAAAAATTTGAAGAATATTTAAAAATTCTCTCTCTCTCTCTCTCTCTCTCTCTACATGAAAATCTATGGACCCAATCTGAATAAATTTCGTATTAAAGTAATCATTACATGTATATCTAGAGCAAGTTTTCAACGTGGGCGATACCGTCCCCTTGTAGACATTGGGGGTTTTCAGGGGACTGTAAAAGACCCAGAGTGAGTTAGGGGGTTTTGAGATAGTATTGAGGTGTATGTGCAGATTTATCAAATATAGTCTAAAAAGACTTTAAACAAAAAACCACGCTGATTATCTTTTAACAAAAGTAAACTTTTACTGGCAACCTTACATTGATCGCTTGTATTTAAAATTGTATATTCGTGGCAATAGCTATTTCAAATTTGCGAGTCCAAAAAATTGGGAACTTTAAAAAATATATATTCTATTAATAATATAATATTTTTTTAAAAATTTAATTCTTGTTTTCACCATGTGTTACGTACGCTCTTATTTCTCTGGTGTGGGAGGGGGTATCGAAATATTCACTAGAAAGTTTTAAAAAGGTTGGGAACCTATAATATAGAGCAGAGGTTCCCAAACCTTATTGCCTCATAGACCCCTTGACAAGTGTTTCGGTTTGGAATAGACCCTACTTACCTAATATTAATTTTTTGCAAATTCATCAACTTAAATGCGTTTTTGACGGCAGGTATAGAGCTACTTCCTTTAAAAGATTAAAATTTTTAACTGTTGTAAAGTATACATTTTAAAACTTGTAAAACACATGTTAATTAATTCAATTAAAACTGAATTAATATATAAAATAACTGAGCTAAAAACAAATGCTTTTAGTGGGAGGGACGAATCTGCGGATGCAATAACCAATTTTCAACATCTGAAATCAATCTTGTCAGGTTTAACCCTAAATATCTGAACGGTTAATAGTGTCCAGTCTTTTTTTGTTTTGTTTTGGAGATTGGTAAGCGCACTGTAACTCCTCAATAGGAAAAACAACTAAGTTCTCAAGACATTCCATAATATGGAATAAATAACAAGTAAAGGGTGTTTTTTTTAGAGGTATAGAACTTTAAATTGCAATAAAACAACGATGTATTATTCGATTGACATGAATTTTTTTTTATTCGAAAGAAAATCTTGTGGCATTACATTTTAAATATGATTTCTGGCATAGGACTGCCATGGCTGGCTCGGATGTAGTCCAATCTGGACGTCCAATTTTCGATGACTTTTTCCAACATTTGTGGCCGTATATTGGCCATAACACGGCGAATGTTGTCTTCCAAATGGTCAAGAGTTTGTGGCTTATCTGCATAGACTAATGACTTTATATAGCCCCCCAGAAAATAGTCGAGCGGTGTTAAATCACAAGATCTTGGAGGCCAATTCACAGGTCCAAAACGTGAAATTAGGCGGTCACTAAACGTGTCTTTCAATAAATCGATTATGGCACGAGCTGTGTGACATGTAGCGCCGTCTTGTTGGAACCACAGCTCCTGGACATCATGATTGTTCAATTCAGGAATGAAAAAGTTAGTAATCATGGTTCTATACCGATCACCATTGACTGTAACTTTGTGGCCATCGTTTTTGAAGAAGGATTCCACCAGCCCATAAAGCGCACCAAACAGTTTTTCTGGATGTAACGGTGTTTCGACATACACTTGTGGATTAACTTCAATCCAAATGCGGCAGTTTTGTTTGTTGACGTAGCCATTCAACCAGAAGTTCGCTTCATCGCTAAACAAAATTCGCTTATGAAAATCGGGAACAACGGCAATCTCGCTTTGGGCCCATTCGACGAATCTACGCCTTGCTTGATGATCGTTTGATGAATTGCCAAACCAAACTGAGAATAAATCACTTGGCAGCTGTTAAATCGGTCGCCATCTTGGAAAGTAATGCCAACTTAAACTTCTATACCTGGAAAAAAAACACTCTTTATATCATTTTAAGGCCAAAATTATTGGTATCCGTTTTTAGACTTTAAGATCTTCGTTGGTGCCTATTCCTAGAGCCTAATTCTTGTAATCTGACTTTTTTTTTTAAACATCACCAAACAAATCCATTGCCTACTGTGGTATAACGATTGTCAAAACATTCTTGAGTCTAGTTTCAAAATCTAAAAAAAGAGCATTTAAATGTTGAACGTATAGGTTAAAACGTCTTTTTCTTGGTGGATAATCTATGAGAATTTTCGAAAACTTTGTGACGTCCATTATTATACTCCTTTGGCTTTTCTCTAGCACACACAAGAAAGGCTGAGTAAATGAATATTAACGTCGCACTGGACGATACCTGAGCTAGCACCCCCTCAAGAACGGCTGAACTGTGGTCCTTGTTTTAATAAAATTTATGCTGTCACCTTGTAACTGCAAATTAATCTCATTCAATTTAGTAAATAAATCTGTTAAATAGGTATCCATGTATATATAAGTCATAGTTTCCACTTGATTAAATTTCTTATTAAAGAAAGTCACGATCTGGTTTAATGAGAGCCACTATCATAGACCCTCATTTACACTTCGTGGACTCCTAAATTCTTCTTTCGCTGACGTGGACCCCTTTTAGGTCATCATAGATCTCTGGGGGTCTATGTAGACCTCTTTGGATGTCACTTGTCTAGAGCATGAAATAAAATCTTTCGGTTACATAAATAAATACAAATTTCAGAGCTAGTCGAAGAGCCAATGTAAGAAATTTGCCATAATTTACAATAATGTTATACAAATACTAGACCATTGTTTTAAAAAGATTTTCTTGTTACAATCAGAGGTGGATTAAGGTATCCGACTACGCTCGAAACGTGATTTTAAAAAAGCGCATAAATAGACAATTTTCATGATATTTAGTGTCACTTAGATTAGAATACATGTATAAAATTGCTTTAAGAACATTATGACAAAAAAAAAATTTTTTTAATACAGTAATTCAGCAAAAAATTAACAGAATAACCTTTTTTCAAAATGTTCTCCTTTTGTGAAAAATGCTTCTATTATAATAATATTCTGCCCTGTGTATATTTCAGACCTCTGTACAGAGGCTCAACTATGAGTTTTGAAAAATTCCCATTATGAAATAATTATTGGTGTTTTTTTCTTAAAATTTCTCCCCTCTGTTGTCGTAAAACATGGATAAATGGATAAACCCACTTCTAAATTATGTATTTCAAAAATTCTAGTTGAGCCTCTGTACAGAGGTTTGAGCTATATACAGGCAAAATATTATTATAATAGAAGAATTTTTCACAAAAGGAGAATACTTTGAAAATGTGTCATTCTATGTTAATTTTTTGTCAAAATATTGTACTTCAATAATTTTTTATTGTAATACTATTCTTAAAACAATTTTATATACATTTTCTAATCTAAGTGACGCTAAATATCATAAATATTATCCATTAATACGCTTTTGCAAAATCACGGTTCTGAACGTAGTCGGATACCTTAAGTAGCTGGTGGCCACCAGGAGCACCCATTGCCAGTGGGGCACCTAAACTTGATGGATTTCTGTTATAAATCGAACGCGAAACCAAAGGATCTTGAGTCGATATTGTACCTCGATGATCTCTGTGCATTTGAGCCTTGCAGCACTGACCATCTTGCTTCGATATATCTGTATTGTCGTAATCTCTACAAAATTTTCGCATGTATTTTTTACACAAACTTTATTACGAACAAACGAATATTATTCAAGTCAAACAAGTTCATTTTTAGTTCACATCTGTCCTTAGTTGCTCTCGGATACATTTTATACTGATGGGGAAAAAATTCCAAAGCAAAGAAAAAGTTATTGTAGGCTAATGAAACTTCGACAATGCATTTTTCTAGGTACTATATTTAATTGATTAAACTTTTAAGATCACAAATTAATGTAGGCGTGAGAAGAGCCATTTCGAATGTGAAATGATGGAATATTAAAAACCTGTGTAACAACTGCCAGAATTTTAAATGTAAGCATGTCAACAATGAGTCATGCAGGTATCAGACATCACGTTTGTGGGATGGAATTGTAAGCCTCTGTCGCTCTTGCTCGGTCCACATAAGATTACTTAGTTCCGGTTGTGAATGACGCTGTCATTGCCGTCCAATGACGTTCCATTCACGCTTGTTTAGAGAAAGATCTGGTGATACTGCACACCAACACGTTGACTCTCTATACAGCATATTGGGTTGCAAAAGGGTATAAGGGCGCACTTTATCCTGTTGGAAAAAGCCCTTTGAATGTTGTTTATAAATGACTGTGCAACAATTTTAACCATTAAACTGACGTACAAATTTGCAGTCAGGGTGTGTGAATTAACCTTGATAAAATCCCTACTTTCAAAGAAAATTGTTCGCTCCAGAACATGATACTAGGTACCGGTCCAGTGTGTTTAGGACGCAAAAAGATTGTTTACAAGCGTGGACCTGACCCTCTTCTAATCAATATACAGGCAACACTGCAGTGGCGTAACGTACACCCTGAAACCCCCACATAGAAGAGGGAGCAGGATTATAGGGGGCCCATAGTCTGACTGACGTCAAGCATTGTTTGGGTCCCAAAACTTGACTTTGCAGGAGGAAGGGGCCCTAATATTCTTCGTTTCGCCACTGTATCACTGGACCCAAGACAGAAACTGCTTTGATCGGAGAACACAACACATCGCCACTCCCCCTCCAATGATCTTTAGCACGACATCACTGAAGTCGCAGGTATCTCGTGATTTGGAGCTTATGGTATGAATGCTGTAGGGCATCTGGCTGGAAGACATTTCTGATTGATTTGTTGATTCATTGATTTGTTACACACAGTTCACTCTGTCCGTCCAGTGGCGAAAGAAACTATAATTTCTGTTGTAGATGAACTACGATGTTTCCCAACCTTGTGCGGAATAAGGTGGTCTTCTCTGACAGTGGTTGCCCGTGCATCTTTAGACCATAATTTTCTTGAAGTATTGCCTTTCCGAGACCATTGCTACCAAAAATCATGCACAATAGGTGGCGACCACAAAGGGGGAGTTCCCTGGTCCGCAACCCCCAAAGCCCTTGATTTTTTAAAATTGATTATAATCCTATGTATATACACTGTTCTTTGTAAAAAATGCAACATCATGAAGGAATCATCCGAATTAAATGAACTTTGTAGCAACTATCAATTATAGAATGTTACGTCAAATAGTAACGTTTCAGAGCCACCGCACATGCATGGCGTACGCAGCGTCCTCTGAACTTTTGCTGAAAGTGTAAAAACATAGGGCTGTAGTGGGAAAGTGAAAATAGTTAATGATTATTTGTTAGTGGCGAATTTTAGTGAGACCTAAGTATGCCTCCATGATAAAATAAGGAGAAATTCCAACAACTTACGGAGTTTGAACGGAGAAGGATTATCAGCCTTCGAGAAGGAGGATTTTCCTATAACGCAATAGGAGCTCGTGTGCAGCGGAACAGTACCCCAGTGATGCGAGTTTGAAAGCAGTAGACCGACGAGCACCGAACAACTCGAAAACCTGGCAGTGGACGACGGAGGGTGACGTCAGCGTGTGACGATTGACACGTGCGCTGCATTGCTGTTAATGGCCGTACAGCTTCCTCCAGATAGTTGGTAGCACGTTGATCTAATGCTACAGGTGTACTAATGTCGGCTTTGTCAATTCGTCGACGTCTGCTGCACCGTGGATTATGTGCAAGGGTGCGTTTATACAGGATCCTCCTCACGGCAAACCATAGACGGATGCGTCTGCAACGGTCTCATGAGCACAGAGCCTGGAAAGCTAATTGGCACCAAGTTATCTTTTCAGATGAATCACGTTTCAATTTGTGGGACCACGATGGCCGCATTCGTGCTAAGACGCTATGACGGTGAACACAGCCTTCCAGAGTGCGTTATCGAACGACATAGTGACCTAACACCCGGAGTTATGGTTTGGAATGCGATTTCGTATCATGGACGATTCAATTTGCCACGAATTGAGGATAATCTCAACAGCAACAGGTACGTCAGTTAAGTGCTCTCTACAGCTCGAAGTCGTTCCCTTCTTTTAAGGCATCCCTGGGGCTATCTTTGGATAATGCACACCCACATGTTGCAAAGACTATTCGAGATTTCTGTTCAGCCCAACACATGCAACTTCTTCCTTGGTCTGCTTATTCGCCGAATATGTCACCTATTGAGCACGTGTGGGATTTGGTTGGTTGGCGTCTCGCTCGAGATCCGCGTCCTGCAGCTTCAAAAGACTAACTTTTGCTGCGCATACAAGCAATATGGAATTCTCTTCCACAAGCAGACATTCAAAATCTGTTCGACTTCATAACACGTCGTATAGCAGCACTTATTGCAGCGCGTGGTGGCTACACCAAATACTGATTTCGGACACTTAATATTGTTTGTTTTTTTTTGCTTTGAAAATTTCGTCATTTTTTTTTTACTAATACAAGTCGTTTGTGCATTAAATTTCATTTAATTCTGATGATTCGTTCATGTTGTTGCATTTTTTACAAACTACAGTTTAGTACGTAAATTTTAATTAAGTATTAGTTATTAATTAATGCTAATTATTTATTGAATAATTAATTTTTAACTGTTTTTTTTGGTCTCGGAAAATCGACAAAATCAAAGTATGATGGGTAACGTATTGGAGAATGATGTGAGAATGGTGAAAGTTTTGAAACATATAACTTAGAAGTGGGTTTATTCATATTTTACGACAACAGAGGGGAACAATTTTAAGTAAAAAACGCGAATAATTATTTCAATTGGAGGTAACTCTGAAAATAATGTGAATTTTTCAAAAATTCTAGTTGAGCCTCTGTAGAAAGGTCTGAGCTATACACAGGCAAAATATTATTATAACAGAACCATTTTTCACAAAAGGAGAACATTTGGAAAAAAGACTATTCTAAGTTAATTTTTTGCCAAAATATTATATTTAAATACAAATGTTTTTGTCAAAATGTCCTTAAAACAATTTTATGCATATATTCTAATCTAAGTGACACTAAATAACATGAAAATTATCCATTTATGCGCTTGGTTCCGAACGTAGTCGGATACCTTAAACTGGGCACTTCTGTCAACTTCCCAACCGTCATTCGATCTCCTGATTGAGCTGGGTCAAGACTCAAGTTCTTCCATGTCTTCCTCTTGCTCATGCATTTCTATGAGCTCATCAAGTGTCATCTCCTGATTGTGGGAATCTAGTAGTTCTTGAACATTATAACTATCCATTTTTTTATGCTTGTCGCACTTTAAAGCTACAAGAGGGCAATTGGTAACGAACCTCGTAATCTTTAAGACTGTTTTTGGTTAATGTTAAAGAATAGGTCCCGAATTTGGAACATTTTTTCAGTTATTCTGGTATTCTACGATATTCTAATTTCACTATCCCTTAAAGAGCAGTATTTTTTATCATACTTCCCATTTTTAACCGAGTTGATTCATTTTTTCTGGTATAAAATTCGTTTCGTGTTTTTTCTCCTGTATCATAATGTTAAATGGGCTACGCCTTCACGTATTGAAACGAAAAAGAAAATATTCATGGAATATTTTGAAATTTTTAATAACACTATATTGTTAACAGAGGTATGAACTAAGATATTGCAAATTTCAATTAAAATTGAGGCATTTTCCTGTCTGAAAATGTGCTTCACGTTTAGTTCAAGCTCTCGTACTTTTACCGAAGACAGCCTTAACCACGGTCACGAAACGTGGATGAGCCTGAGCTGATACCCCTTGCCCAATTTACCCAACTACGACAAAGGAAAGGATTGGAAGAACGACAAGTTTAACGTGCATCATCCCCTGTGCATGACAGTTCTTCAGTGACACTGTGACGAAGCCGGTCTCTTCCCCCTAATTACTACGGACCCCTTGACCCTTACCGACAGACGTTGGGAAAATTTCAGACACTTCCCTAATTGCTGGGAAAGAATTTCGGAACTGGGTGGTCAAAAAGATTTGGACCCTTTTATCTCAGACTGACCTCGGCGTCAAAAAGAGAAGCATTAACATTGTGCTTTTGTTTTCCCACGATTCGGTGACGACAGCGAGTCTGAAAACTTACAATGTGCACCTAGACATCGGTGCCCATGGAGCTAGAGATGAAATGAGCTGAGACTGACAGGGGTGGCAGAAGAACGAGAGATCAAGGGAGTTGAGACCGACAGGGGCGGCAGAAGAACAAGAGATCAAGGGAGTTGAGACCAACAGGGGGCGGCAAAAGAACAAGAGATCACAGAAGGATGATTAGGCGGGAGATGGTTAGAGAGATATATACACTCAGGAACATTGAAAATATCGACCCAAAAAGTAAGCTAAGTACAATCGCGAAACTTTGCAAATAAGTACAACGTAATGTGATATGCAAATGATCCAAGTTTTGTGCCAATACGCATGCTCATACACGCCAAGGTGGCGCTACAATCAGGAAGAGGGTGCTATAAAAGCCAGAGCAAATTCGAAGATTCATAAACGTGACGATTACCCGCCGATTGTAAGAAGACTTTGGTAAGCGAAACATGCCAGGTAAACGTGCTAGAAGACATTTCTCACAGTTAAGCGAGTTTGAGAGAGGCCTGATCATCGGGATGAAAACTGCAGGCTGGTTGACGCGCTGTGTTGCTGGCCAGATAGATCGTTCGGAGTGTGCCGTTAGAAATTGTTGGGAGCAGTGGACACGAGAAGGTACCCACGCGGGGAAAATCGAGTTTGGAGCGACCAGGAAGACCACGAGGAGAGGTTTCAAGGATCGTGCGGCAAGCGCTTGGGGACCCACAGTGACTCGTTCAACGATACGAGCAGACATAGGCGTAGCAATTGTTCCACAAACAATTTCCAGACACCTTGAAGATGCAAATCTTAAATCCAAGCGCCCTTTCCGTGCACTCCCTTTAACACCGGAACATCGGCAACTGCATCTACAGTGGTGCCAAGCCAGATTAATGTGGAATGTCACAAATTGGCAAAAGGTTGTGTTTAGTGATGAATCCCGGTTTGTTTTGGGGACAGATGATAACCGTGTACGGGTGTGGAGGTACCCTGGTGAGCAGTACAATTCACCCCACACTGTTCTGCGTCACACTGCCCGCACAGCTGGTGTAATGGTCTGGGGGGCCATAGTCTATGATAGCCGGACAAATTTAATTGTGATGCGTGGAACCTTAACGGGCCAACGTTACGTTGATGATATTCTTTGACCCCATGTAGGACCTTTCCTAAATGGTCTCCCAGGGGCAATTTTCCAGGAAGATAACGCTCGTCCACATACTGCAAGAGTTGCTCAAGACATCCTACGTCATTTTCAGACTCTTCCATGACCGGCCCGCTCCCCCGATTTGTCCCCTATAGAGCACGTGAGGGATCAGCTAAAACGGCAGATGCCATCGTGTCACTCTGTACATGATTTAGAGTTGGCTGTTCAAGATTTGTGGGCCCATCTGCCTCAGGACAACAAAAGGTGTCTAATCAACTCAATGCCGGACCGTGTGGCGGCATATATTGCAGCTGGAGGTGGTCCAACGCGCTATTGAAGTTGCCCAGTATTTGTGTCGTTGCACACCCTGTATTCGTTTAATTGTCTTGCTTTTGAGATCAGTTGAATCTCTCATCTGTGTCATTATGTGTATTAAATTTCATTTCAATCCGATGCTTTCTTCTTGGGTCGCTATTTTAAATGTTCCTCAGTGTATATAAGTGGAGCGAGTGGGCCTGAGAAAAGAAGATTGGATTTTAGAGGGAGCCGTTGTGAAGCTCCTCCAGTGAAGAAGATTGGATTTTTGAGGGAGCCCTTGTGAGGTCCCTTCAGCGATAGAGTGAAACGATAGGGAGATCGCGAAGGAAAGCGAAATCCCAATTGAGGAGATCCGGGAACGGTCTGAATCCCGATCTCAGCGATAAGAGTTATACCTTAGTCCACGAAGTAAGGCGGATTTGTAGCTAGCAAACTTGTGATGCCCTCTCTGGTCACACCTTGAACACCAAGATTAATTTGAGACAAAGAACCACTATAAGAGCCAATTTGAATAATAATAATATTTATTTATTATTATACTTTTCTCAAAAAAATCTCTGATAACATATAATGATAATGTATGTATAAGATAATGTTACGTCTCTTAAAGAGATTTGCCTTTATATTAAATTAAATTACTAAGAATGCAATTAATTAATAATTAAGCTCAAGCTCAAGTAAGGTTTACCGAAATAGGAGATCCGAGAAATACACGTATTCGAATTCTTAACTTTCATTAACTTTAACTATGTCGCTTAAACTGACGCTTATTTTAAGTGTACGTGAATTATATTTACCGCTGGCTTATATCAGCTTTCTGGTACGTCTCGCAGCCCGACGTCTTCACGAATCTAATCTCCTTGAATCTTCTAGTAATGCGTTTAAAGATACTGGCTCAATAGCCTACCATCATCTCTCTTGCTATCTTGCAACTCTCGACTTAAATATCTTATCTAATTTAAATATCCCGTACCTCTTTTTGGAGTTGATTGGAAATAAACGCGAATTTATATTCCCCAGAAAGACGCCTAAGAAGATTAGTGGAAAGGTTCCGTACAGATTCGTCACAAACTCACCCGACTCGGTGTGGAATTACCGAGAGTAAATTACGTCATTATTTTTATGCGAGAGAGATGAGATATTGCAGCGAAAGAGACTCGAAATTTGTGGACCCTTTTGCTATTCAATTGTGCTAAAATATTTTCTGATGATTTACGTATTGAAATAAATAGTTTAACCGAGAGCTGTGTGAAGTCATTACAACACCAAGGCTTCAAATCATGGTACACCGGCCTCGAGTTTATGAACATAACCACTAGGTTACAGTTGCCACACGGTTCGAGCCCAGTACCACTAAAGACCCGCCGTGTAGGGCAGCGATGCACGTTAAATCTGTCGAGAGCTGAAACGTCCTCTCGTTGGTGTGGTGTGGTAGTTAGGAGAGGGGGTGCCAGCTCAGGTATCATCCACGTCACTTGACCATGGTTCAAAATTACGTGGTCCGTCGCCAAAAGCCCTCGTGTAGCTGAACAGTGCGACGTTAATATTCAATCAATCAACAGTTGCCACACGCTGGTTTACAGAAAGAAATTGTCTGTGCATTAGAATAAAGTTTATTTCCCAATTCCGAGATAAATATGTCTATCCCTGCTTATGTTAGTATTATTCTAATTTATGATAAAAAAAAAAGACTAATATTATTGAAGCATGTGATCTTTAGACTCAGAAAGAAATTTGAGAAAGAAAAAGAAAATCACATAAAATGAAATGATAAATTAAAATGTAAAGATTAAGTTGATTAAATTAATAATCCAAATAAAATATTTAAGTAATTTTATCAGGAATATTTGATTATTTAAAACAGAGTTCAATATTTTTTTTCTGTGCACAACATTTCGAATGAAGCCAGCTGGGTGGCGTGGTTGGTTTGTCGCCGGCCATCTGCTCCCAAGGTTTCGGGTTCGACCCCGGCCGAAGTCGATGGATTTTCATGATGTAGAAAATTGACAGCGGCCATGTCGTATGATCATACGAAATGTAAAAAATCACTAGAGTTTCTGCTTGGCTTGAGTGCTCTCGGCAAAATTAAATCCTAGTACAGGTTTGCATCGTCAGAGAGCTCAGGCTCGTCCCTCTGGGGAGAAAACTGGGCGTCAAAATTAATTCTGGTGATTGGTATCCGCCTATATGGTGCTGCACTAAAAAGAGATACCAGCTCTTGTGGAATGTACTAGGTCTGCAAAGGTAAAACACCAACTCGCAGCCCATAAGAAATAAAAAAAACATTTCGAGTGATATATTACACTTATATTGCAATACAGTAATATAAATGTCTACAATATTGTGTGAACTAAAAATTTCTCCGATATTTTATTGAAATAAAAACGTTTAGGCTTCAGTTAAATGTAATTGTATTATTATTTATCGTTAAAAAAAATTTACAATAATTAAAATGAAAATTAATGATTCACCACGTGAGTAGCATTTTTTTTCACGGTTTAAGCTCTGAAATTTGGTTCATATAGTTCTTTTTAAGGGAACCAGGACAAAAAAGAAAAAGAGTAAAATGCCCGAAAAAGTAAAATGCCAAAATTAAGACTCTTTGTTTATGAGACATATATCATTTACAATTTCCAATAGAGCTTCGATTTTTTACGTTCTTAATAAAGATAATTTAATTATTCTGTTGAACTACAAAAATAACTTTTTACTCCAAAAACTTTTTTTTTACTTCTTAATTAAAGTAATACATAATTTTTGAGAATTCGTAATATATACTTGTGTTTTTAGGTACCATTTTTTTAAAAAAAGTATCCTTTTTTTATGCAAAATATTTTTTACACATATATAAAACAATACATAAAATACAGTGAACCCATTTTTTTTTTTGTAAAATGTTAGTATAGTTTCTTTAAAAAAATTATGAAACTTTGAATTTTTATTTTTTTGTTTTTTTTATGCATAAAACTATTTTTAAAAAATTAGGCACTATCTTAATAGAAAAAAATAGGTTCACTATATGCATAGGCATCTTGTATAGAAGTATAAAAAATCTGGAATCATATAGTGCAATAGTTTTTTTTAAAAATGTACCTAAATGCAAAAATATATGCTTTTGAGAAAAAGGGAAAAAACTAAAAAAAAAAACAATATTTTCACATATTATACACTTGATTAGTATTTGCTTGCCTATTTTTATATAACTAATAATAATCCTTAATCTCTCATTTTCTAGAGTTACAAAAGTAATTTTAAATTCATATGTTTTTTTCCCTTTGTTTTAGTTAACATGAACATAATTTTCGAGATCTTGTAATACATATTTTCATGTATTTCTTACAAAAATATTCTTTGAATATACAAAAAAATTTACACATATATATACAGCAACATATCAAACATAATGAACCAGTTTTTTAACGAATTAATTGCGTAATTTCTTTGAAATAATCATAAAACCTTAAAATTATGAAAATCTTAATTTTTTTTGCACGAATAAATTTATTTTTTAAAAAATTAGACATTACATACTAAAAGATATTTTGTTCACTATATAGAACGTTTATATAGATCAAACACAGGGGAAACTACATATTTAAAGTTCAAAAGGGTGTGTCAAAAAGGGCGTGGTCATTTGTTTACATTTTTATTTTTCATATTTTAGGGCTATTTTATCAACAAACATATAAGTATTATACATTTTTAGATTCAGAAAAATAAGCACTATTTTTTAGAACTAAAATTGAAAAATCGATTTTTTCAAAGTATACGATGTCCCTGTTTTCTTAAATTGGATAATACAATCAAATAAAGAAAGTCATTTTTAGTTTTGCTAAAATATATATTTATAATATTGTGTGGGTTTGCTACTGTAAAACCAAAATAAAATCCATAAAATTATATACATTAATTTGGAATAGTTTTTGAACTTGATTTATTGGCCTTTACTAAATCCTCATACCTTGACTAATAATAAGAGTTACGAGAAATCCAATTGTGCTACTTCAAGGAGATTTCAATGGAATAAATAATATATATTTGAACATGAATCACACATGTTTCAAACTGAATGTTGCCTTTAGTTGTTAACAGGGACGTCTTAAGACATCTTGAGGACATGGACCCCAACGCAAAAGTAAGCCCTGGGCCTCTACACAAATGTAGACTCCCCATATGACCTTTAAAAGTAGACAGCAC
Organism: Trichonephila clavipes; assembly: GCA_019973935.1. Classification (NCBI taxonomy): domain Eukaryota; kingdom Metazoa; phylum Arthropoda; class Arachnida; order Araneae; family Nephilidae; genus Trichonephila; species Trichonephila clavipes. The sequence continues at coordinate 75,043 of BMAU01009544.1, read as the reverse complement.
ATAACATACCTTGTCAAATACTCGCACAAACAATGACCCGGAACAAATAAATGTGCATGACTCATATGCGCACAAACCGGCTTGACCAACTCCCACCTTTTAACTGAATAAGTAATGAGGATACATGGTGGTAGGCCAGGACCTATTCATGGACGACGGTCATTACATGTAGCCAGTTGACATATAATGCGAAATTTCCAGTTTTTCGGAGAATACTACCGGAAATAATATTTGAACGTTGAAATTATTCGAATTCTGATCTTATTAAGGGTAAATCGAGAACGAGAAGAGGCCCTCATTATGGCCGAGATCCTGGGCCTGGGCCCATGTGGCCCAGGCCTTAAGACGTCTGTGGTTGCTAATTAGTTTTAATAAAATGAATATAGTACTACATTAACTTGGAACAAATGCATTGTGTCACTTTGCAGTACTACTGGTATAAACCTTAGCAATGGCTGAATAAGCAGAAGAGACCTTCTCCAGGTTTAAAGCGAAACTCTGCTATCGATATCTTTTGAAGAAAATCTCCAGTCTTTTCTCTGAAATCCGCAAAAACCTTAAAGGTAGCCATTACGAATTGATTTTTCCAGTGGATCCCGTCTCATGCCAACATTGCTGGAAACGAAACTAAAGGGTGTTTTTTAGAGGTATAGAACTTTAAATTGCAATAAAACAACGATGTATTATTCGATTGACATGAATTTTTTTTATTCGAAAGATAATCTTGTGGCATTACATTTTAAATATGATTTATGGCATAGGACTGCCACGGCTGGCTCGGATGTAGTCCAATCTGGACGTCCAATTTTAGATGACTTTTTCCAACATTTGTGGCCGTATATCGGCAATAACACGGCGAATGTTGTCTTCCAAATGGTCAAGCGTTTGTGGCTTATCCGCATAGACCAATGACTTTACATAGCCTCACAGAAAATATTCTAGCGGTGTTAAATCACAAGATCTTGGAGGCCAATTCACAGGTCCAAAACGGGAAATTAGGCGGTCACCAAACGTGTCTTTCAATAAATCGATTGTGGCACGAGCCTGTGTGACATGTTGCGCCGTCTTGTTGGAACCACAGCTCCTGGACATCATGATTGTTCAATTCAGGAATGAAAAAGTTAGTAATCATGGCTCTATACCGATCACCATTGACTGCAACGTTGTGGCCTTCATCGTTTTTGAAGAAGGATTCCACCAGCCCATAAAGCGCACCAAACAGTCAGTTTTTCTGGATGTAACGGTGTTTCGACATACACTTGTGGATTAGCTTCACTCCAAATGCGGCAGTTTTGTTTGTTGACGTAGTCATTCAACCAGAAGTGCGCTTCATCGCTAAACAAAATTCGCTTATGAAAATCGGGAACAACGGCAATCTCGCTTTGGGCCCATTCGACGAATCTACGCCTTCCTTGATCATATTTAAAATGTAATGCCACAAGATTATCTTTCGAATAAAAAAAATTCATGTCAATCGAATAATACATCGTTGTTTTATTGCAATTTAAAGTTCTATATCTCTAAAAAACACCCTTTACTTCGCTTGCCACTCCGCTTACTTATTTGGAACTATTTTCAAAGTATAAAGCAAAGAATAAGGCCAAATGGATGATCCCACCATTGCACTTATGGTATTAGAGCAAATGCCCTGGCGGCTCCTTGGTTCGGGACAGCAGTAGACAAGATCAAACTGCACCTACTCGTTTCCTTACTGGTCATCTGATGTCATTGACTTTTGTCGATGGCATTAAACATTTCGAAATTTGCACTAAGTGTTCTTCTGCTCAGGCCTCCCCTGGCTACATTTTATCTTGTTTTGGGCTTACCAGGCAGGACTTGGTTCAAGATCCCCTATTGGTTTTGAATTTCTTCAGGGGCAATGAACTCATAGACCTGATCTAGCTCTGCTGATCTCGGGGATGAGAAACAACAACAACAACGAATTGAGAGACGTGTGTCGTATATCATCAAAGAAATCCTAAAATTTCATTTAAGTTTACAGCTCCAGAAATCGAAAATGTTATTGGATAAAACAGACACAGCACTCTATTTTTAATCGTAAAATTGATTTAATGAAACGAAAAAATTCTATCGAAAAAGATTCAGTGTTATATAGTCTGAATCCAAAATTAGATGAAAACGATTTGTTTGTCATATCTAGAAGACTGCAATTCTCTGAACTTTCTTGAAAGGAAAAACATCCTTGGATGCTTCCAAACAGTGAAAAGTTTACTAATTTATTAATTCAGTAAGCTCATAAAAGGGCTTTACACTTTGGAACTGCTAGTACTTTAGCACATCTTCGAGAAAAATATTTCATAATTAAAGGTTAAAAAAAGAAAAAACGTAAAATTCGTTCTAAAAAATTTCATTAGTTGCAGAAAATTTAATGCTTCCTCTGGAAAACAAGAAATTGCACCCATGCCAAAGGATCGAATAGTTGAATCTCCCCTTTTCCTCACCTGTGCAGTTGACTTTGCCGATCCTATTTATATTAAAACAAAGACAGGCTCAGAAAAGGCTTACATTGTTTTATTCACTTGCACTGTCATTAGAGCTATCCATCTTGAGGTAGCCACGAATTTAAGCACCGAAACATTCCTTTTAGCCTTTAAACGATTCATATCTCGCAGAGGACTTTGTAAAATGATCTATAGTCATAATACTAAATCGTTTATTAAAGCTGATAAAATATTAAATGAGGTGGTGTGAAGTGGAATCTCCCCCTAAAGAGAGAGTTCAGTAATACTTTATGGAAAATAAAATTATCTGGAAATTTATTATTCATAGAGCCAGATGGTGGGGAGGTTTTTGGGAGCGAATGGTACGTTCTGTTAGAATACCATAAGAAAGTTTTGCCATAACTATGAGGAGATTCAAACTACTTTAATGAAAATTGAGGTTTCAATTAAAAGTCGGCCTTTAACCTTTCTTTACGAAGAAAATGAAGAACCACTTCCACTGACATCCTCACATTTTTTGATTGGCAAACGTCTGAATTTTTTCCCAGACATTCAATCATCCAAAGATCCCTAATCAAATAAGAAAATTTTGACTAAGATGTTCAAAAATAAAGAGCAAGTTATAAGCCATTTCTGGAGACGTTGATGGCAAGAATATCGGCTAGAGTTTTGATCCGCTAATTTTACCAATTCAATTGCTACATATTTCTAAATTTAAAATCGAAGATGTCGTCCTACTTCATGAAGACAAAATGACAAAACATTTATGGAAATGCTGAGTAATCTGATTGCTCTCTTACGGCAGATACAGTAAAGTACGTTCTGTACTATAGACTTCGTCTGGTGTTATTAAACGACCTATTCCGTTATTCTGTGTTGTGTTATGTGTTGTTGTGACTAATGCCACCAGTCTGACGTAGTCAGAACGAGACCCACGAAATACATCGTGGCAAGGGTTTAGAAGTACGCCTATCGTTGGCCTAGGCTAAGGATGGCGGACCAATGGCACTCGTGCGACGCCAGTTCGTTTTTCTAACGACGTTAAAAAATCTTTTTCTATATTGTTTAGAATATATTTGGTTGATCTGCCCACACCCCTCTATGCCATTTCAATGCCTCCTAATTTTCTCTGGGTCTTTTACTGGGTTTAATCGCACACGTTGAAAACCTAAGTGATTGAACTTTTTTTCGCCACATTGCACAACAGCAGAGTGGCGCAGTGGGAGCGTGCTGGGCACATAACCCAGAGGTCCGTGGATCGAAACCACGCTCGGCTGCATATATTTTTTGCTGTATCGCTTCTAGAATGACTTAAATAAAATTGTGAAGCATAATTTTTGAGCAAAATAATATTCAATACTTTTGTAAGTCGCTTCCAGAAATTTAATAAGCAAGAGGTATTTTTAAAAATTATCGGCTGAAATGTTAATATACTTTTTAAATTATAAAAATAATAAGGATAGTAAAATAAATATGGATAAAAATAGGAATTCTTTTAATTGGAGACACTTTTCTGGATTTTGACAAAAGATTTTACTGTGTGTCATATCAAACATTTTGCAAATGCAATTATGTGTTAAGACTTTATTAACGAATTGAAAAAAAGTTAAAGAGAAAATAAATTACTTAGGTGATACATTTCTTTATCTCTCTCTCTCTCTCTCTCATGCTTTTTCAATTTTATCAATTAATTTGTTCTATTTATATCACCAAGTTGAATAGTTATTTAATTTTCGCTATATATTTCACTGATAATTTTTACACACAAAAGTATTGATTACAGTTTAATTTTAGGTCCTTTTCAATCATTGAAGAATTTTGCTTAAAATAAAAATTCTAAGTGCTCCTATAGAAAGGTTTTAAAATTTAATATTAATACGTTTTTAATTTATCGACGATTTTAATATAAAATTTTAACAGTACACATTTTTAAATAGAAAAAGTAATATTATTTTAAAATTAACAGCGCTCATAAGTTTTGCTGAGTTTCAAGAAAAACATCAGTTTCAGAAATTCTCTCTAAACTATTCTAGATCCCACTCTCTATATATTTATATATTTATTTATGTTGTAGGAATTTTCGATCGTTAACAAAATAATTTAGATGCATCCAATCAAGTTCAAATAATTTTTTTTTAAACTTGTAGTGGATGACACTTGAAAGTAATACAGTTTTTACAAATATTAATTCATTTATTAAATCTTATTTTGCGTTATATCCTTTGTAGTTACAATTAGCTGCAACAGATGGCGGCAGTTCGTTTCCCTAACAAAGTAGGAATTGACATTAAACAATTTTTTGGTTCTATATTATTTAGACCAGGGGTGTCTAATTCGCGGCCCGCCAGTATGTAAGTTGCGGCCTGCCAACCCTTTTTTAAAAAATTTTAAATATCAGATTTTTAGTATTTTCATTTTGAAATTTAATTGTGGGTATACCCGTTCTTAGCACGGGTGAATTGAAAAATTAAACAATACAGTTTGTGAAGGATAAAGCAGTTTTTAATGAGTTAATTTTACTCGAAATGCATATTAAACAAAAAAACCACATGTTTGTTAAATTTTAAGTCTGTAGATCTAATAACTGATAAAAATGTTTTTTTTTTATTTATAACGCCCCTTAAGTCTCTTGTGGGTCGATTTTCGAAAATAACTTCCTAAGCTGATCTCTGCCCAGCAAAAACAAAACATTGTTACAAATTTTGTGTAATGAACGCTTAAAGTAGTGTAAATAATTTATATTTAGAAGTGTACTACGTTATTATTACTTTCTGTTGTATTTACTTTATGTTTAAATTGTAATATTCGCAAGCAACTTCGTTCCTTAAATTATAAAGAAGCTAGCACAAAACTCTTCTCCATAAAAAAAATACATATACATGCCATTTTTCATAGTGATCGGTTGAACAGGTCATGCATGCATGCAAGCATCCATTTTTACTTTTTAGATAAACAAATGGCATTAAGGAATCTTAAATTTTGGATCATTAAAATAGTTTATAGAAAATTTACATGCAGTGAAAATCGTTTAACTTTTAATGGGAACTGCAGGCGTTTAAAATTAAATGGTAAGTTATTGGGTATGATTAGGATGCGTGGTATAAGAACATTGTCTCCCTTGGCCTCTCCAGTTAAGATTGTGGCCTTCACAATATGCCTTCCTAGTTCGGTGATTTGCAACCGAGTACCGTTGCATAATCTTGGCGCGTCCAAGTTGCGCAGTAACAAAACGGGTACACCTACCTTTAATTCCAAATTATGTGATGGCATAACAGATAAATCCAAAGAGTTTAAGAACTCCACTGGATAACTCGTAGTGTCATCAAATGACATGACTGTGTCAATGGAGTTATACACTGATGTGTTTCGCTGGCTATTTCGCCCAAGAATTTTTTAAATTTATTTTCGCAACAGTCTCATTTTTCGGTGCCAGTATAGTTACATAAATTTCGTAAATAACATACATAAATTTCGTAATAATTGGCATGTTTTATAAATGCGACTTTTTTTACGCGGTCCCTATCCACCGCATAAAAAAAGTTTTTTGTAATATTTCCACGAATTAGTATGTTTCATGTAAGAATTTATGAAATTTTCGAATATTTTTGTGTGTGTTTATTTTTTTGCGGTCCCTATCTACCGCAGAAAAACAGGTTCAACTGTACTTACACAAGAAATGCATTTTCACTTCCTTGATAAGAAAATGAAAGCTGTCTACATAATTATCGTAGTGAAAATATTCAGAACTGATTGGGTTAGTTGGAAAGACTAAGTATATCTTCCGACTTAGAAATATGTGTCTATGATTCACCATACTCATATTACAGAAAGAAGTGTTACTCTAGTTATCATGTATCCCACGAAATGTCATGTGAGAATATCCGTGTTTTAAGTTCAATGCAACTATAAATCCCGATTCTTTGATTGTTAAACAAGGCTCCTTACGGTGCATTTCTTCCCATATACACATGGCTATTTACTGAGGAGCGATTTAAAAGTTCGATAAGCACTGTTCCCATGTGTTGTCCATTATAAGAATGGACTAATTGGACGACAGACTGATGCCAAGTAAGTAATCACTTGATTCCAGCGTCAATATTCGCACGTGTAAATTCATAGCGTTGGTTTTCCTATATGTTTGTTGGCGGCATTCTTGTGTCTTAATTTTATCTAATTAAAAATATATGATATTATTGTATTTTTTGCATTATTCTAGTATATATATTTGTTAGGAAATATTTTTAACAACTCTTTTACATAATTTTTGTTTTTTTTCTAATTTATTTATCTAATTAGATATTCATCTGCTTCGTTAGTGTTTTCTGGGATATTTATTTATAGTTCTTGGTACACTTAGATATAGTTCTTAGTTATTTTAGTTATTAATTAATTTTTTGTAGCTATTTATTTCATATTTTTTCACAAGAATGGCTCACAGTATAGGCTCGAAACCGCTTCTTTTGAAAAAATTCAATTTGCACGAAAAATTAAATTACAGTGCAAAGTTTTCCAGTGCCATTGGAAATCGAAGTGTTGCTGCGAATGTGTCGAAAGGATTAAAATTATTCAACGATAAATTCGTAAGCAAGATATCATTTACTGAGCCTGATTGCTTAGTGAATGATGATTTTTTATTCAAGGCTTTGTTAAAGCTGAAATGAAGAAGAGAGTGACGTACAAACCATTTGTTCAAATTAGAACAACTTGTCAGGTAAGTTATAAACTACAGTCGACTCTCGATAATTCGAAGTTGGAGGGACCAATGAAAAACTTCAAATTATCAAGAGGGTAGGAAAAACTCAAAATACACGAAGAGAAGTTTTTTTTCTAACACACATTTAAATTTAAAACTATGTAATAAAGCAACAATTGTACATAATTTTTTAAAGTACATTTTATACAGTATAAAAATAAAACAGAAGTTAAAAGTCCTATATTAAAAGAATATTTATGTCTTGAAAAGAACTATTAAAATAATATACATACTATATATAATTAATCCTTTTTGTCGAAAAAATCTGTTATCTTTTTTTCAGGCATTCAATCTAACTTTGCCAATAGGTTTTTCTAGAACAAATGAAGCCTGTAAAATGTCTGCATCAACATGATTTTGAAGGAAAAAGTTGCGTAGTTTGTTTAGTGACACTTTAGCTTCTGACAGAGTTACTGGAGTCAACTCCTCCGATTCGTCTTCATCACTTTCTGTATTATTGTGGTCCAAAGTCACAATTTCAGCGTCAGATAGAGCTCCCCATACAGCAATGTCCGTGTCAATCAACACGTGTAGTCGTCAAACGTAAAAAATTGTTCTGGAAGAGCTTCCCAAAGGGATGGTTCAGCATTAAATTCAGTAAGTGTATTGTCCACATCAAGCAGATTCGGCGAGGGGAAGCCTGACTTTTTAAAACAGTTGTGAATTGTCAAAGGAGTAACAGCTCTCCAAGCCTTGTCAATCATGATCAAAGCTGTTAAAATAGAAATAGTAGTTACATTCTGCTGATTTTCGAGGTTATCCAAAACACTTTTAACGACTTCACGCCGATAAAAAGTTTTAAAATTATGTATGATGCCCAGGTCGAGTGGCTGAAGTTTGAAGGATGAGTTTGGAGGGGGAAATTGAAGTTTCACATTTGATAAAGGTGGTGCGTTATTGTGCACAGTACAGTTGTCTAAAAATAAGAGAATATGTCGTTTCTCTCTTTTCATATCCGAGTTCAGTGAGATCAACCATTCATTAAAAAGTTCGGTGGTCATCCATGCCTTCTTGTTTGAGCGGTATTTGGTAGGGAACGAGTTTATGCCCTTGAAACACCGAGGTTTTGCAGATTTTCCTATGACGAGAGGAGTAATCTTTTCTGAGCCGTCCATGTTTACAGCCAGTAAAATAGTTAACTGCTCCTTGCTATGTTTTCCTCCATGGCATTTTTCTTTTTTGAATGTAAATGTTTTTTCTGAAAACACTTGAAAAAGAGTCCGGTTTCATCCGTGTTGAAAATGTTACGTGGTTCGTACTCCTTTATTAGATCCGAAAGCGAGTTCTGCCACTTAGAACAAGCGTTAAAGTCGACTCTTAAGCTTTCCCCGCACATTTTTTGAAGCCTATCCCACATTCCTTTTGTTAAAATTGGTAAGCCATCCCTCGCTAGCTGAAAACTGGATTCCTAATTCTTTGGCGAATGCTTTAGCCTTTTCCTTCAATAAAGAGCCACCCATATTCTGTCCTCGACACTGTCTCATCCATGAAACTAAACACTGTTCAAGACGTGGAAAATTACCTTTACTAACGCGTTTTCTCACTCTACTCGAAGATGCACTAAAGATTTTCTCTTTATTCTTCAGAATAGTGGAGAGTGAGCTCAGTGGGATTTCAAATGCTTTGGGGCTACATCGGCCTTCCTCTCACCTTCTTCAACTGATTCTATCACCTTTTTCTTTTCAGAAATTGTTAAGCACTTGTACTTTTTAAAAGAAGACATGTCGTTCCTTTCGCGTGATAAGTCGACACTAAGGCGAAGTGTAAAGTAGTGGCCTAAGGTTTATCGAAATTAACAGGTAGGAAACGGAAATCACCACAACTTTAGTAAAATAATATTTTTAATTTAAAATTTGGAACATCTAAAACGAACACAAGGCGTATTCACAGTTCACACTCAGCTACGGGGTATACTTAATAGCAGGGGTCGACAACTATGGCACGTGGAGCAATTCTTAGTGGCACATTACCGCTCTTTTTTTTAAAAAAATAATAGAATAAAGTTAAATCCCTGTCTCTCCTGTCTTTGCCTCGTACATTTTTGTATAAAGGTTTTATTTCTCGCTTTCAATCCTCTGCCATAAAACGATTCTGCTGAATTATCTTGGATGTAGTTCGAGTGCTTTATTTAAAAAAAAACATCTGTTTAAATGTGACTCATTATTAGTAATAAATAAAATCTCAACGCAAATCAAAATTATTGTGCTATACTTGTAAAAGGAAGCATCACTCATTACAGCTCAGTGAATAAAAAAGAAAACAGTGTTTCCCTTATCCATCTAAAGCTTGGGTATCAACGGAAAAAGAAAAAAACAAATGGCTTAGGAATAAATCAACATTCTGCTTATCAAATACCGGAAATATAATAAACAAAGTATAGTTATTCTATCAACATGCACAATTTGAACTGAAAATAAGTTCAGTAAAAAAAAAAACCGCTCGTGAGATAATTAGGTACAGGAAGTGAATCTAACTTCATAATATTGAAGGTTCGAATTATCGAGAGTTTTATAGGATAACTTCGAATTATCGCGTGTTGTAGTCTGGCCAGTCACAAATTTTACTTCGAAATATTGAGAGTACTAAAACGTATGGTTTTAGTTCGAAATATCAAGAGTTTATCTAGGGGCTGAGCATATACTTCGAATTAGCGAGAGGTTCGTATCATCGAAAGTTCGAATTATCGAGAGTCAACTGTATTTTGTTTTAAAGTTTTGATTTGCCATAGGGATATGAATAAAAATGAATGTAAAAGCTATCATAATTCTGTGTTTTTTAAGTTTAGAGTTTTCAAATTTTTTGTGAGGTTATAGAAAAGTACACTGCGGAAAACCGGTACTCAGAACGGAGTACAAAATACTCACTTTTGAATACGTCACATACTCAAAATAGCTCCGATGCAAACATACTCAAATTTGAGAATAGCCCATTCTCATCTTTGGCAACGACTATGTACTCAAAATTGTAAACATCGCATACTCATGTTTGAACCTGTTACTGGATCAACTTTTGGAATATAACAGCTAAATGAGTGTAGAATGCACTTATTTATGAGTATTTATGGGTCAAATATGAGTTTGTATGTTATTTATTTTCGATACTGTTGTATCCAATACGAATTTTTAGCATAAAAATATACATCAAATGAAATTAAAGGGATCTAAATATGTGATACTTAAGTTGTAAATTTCATTTTTTCCCATCTTATATATTATTTAATTTACATTTATGAAGTTTTTACCACTTAACTTCGAAAATCTAAATTCTTTTTGCATTTATTGTGTTACAAAAAGGTACTTGCGTATCATTGCAAAAGTGCCAACGTTCAAGATAATTCGCCATGTCTCGTACTCGCTGAATTAGCAACCATTTACTTCGTTTTATATAATGTCGCCAATACCAACAAAAATTTTACTTTAAGAAAAAAAATACAACTATTATTTGATCAAAAACTTTGTCTTCGAACTTATATACCTCAGATTTAAATCTGAAAATAAAAAAAGTAGATTCGATGAAATAGTTAAACAAATTTGTAAACATTTGAACTAGTTTCAGAAGCAATTTGGTTTATTAAAAGTTATATTTATGTGTTTCTAAAAGAATTGTATTATTTCTTTTTAAAATCCTATACAAGCAGAAAATTAACTTTTATTTAAATTCAATCTTTCAATAATATGTTATTAGAAATATCTTGGAAACATTAGAATGAATAACAGTTTTTATATAGTAAAAATTTCAAAACAAAGTAAGAAAGAAATAGTTTTTTACATATTATGTAACGAAGAAAAAAGCCTTTTGACTAAAATAACACTCATTAGGCCCAGGTGTGTAAGTACTTTTTATGAATTGTTTTGTTTAAAAAGAGAAACACATTCATCCAAATGGAAATATAGAAAAATGTATTGCAATATATATTACAAATTAAGCTAGTTTTTTATTCATATCAACTGATTTTATACTCACCTATCACCAAAGAAAAGAAATATTATAGTTTTTAAGTTAATGATTTTTAATCAAAAATTAAAATACTTAAAAATTTCAGTCCTTAGAAGAATGTAAAAACAACTAAAACAGTAGAACCATAATCCAATATACAGCATTTAATTTTCAATGCCTCTTTTTTTTCTTAATGATTCACTGTAAACAAGAAAAATAAAAGAAACCAAAATCATATATTTGAAATATTTATTCTGGAAATTGGACACATACATATCATACATTCAAAAAATAAACAAGAATATAAGTGAGATTTTTAAAACAACACACCTTCATCTATAAGTTATTTTTTATTGATTTTTTTATAAACACTATACAATCGATACTATAATCAACTCCATTGTTTTAATGTAATATATATTGAATTATTTGCTTACTAGTAGAAATGAAATTAATGCAAATTAAGAATAAAGCATTCATCATCTAGAAACACGATAAAAGATTTCAAAAATATGATTTTCTAATTATTACACATGAAGGCATGTATTTTTTTGAAGTTCACATGCATAAAAGCTACTGTTCAAAAATACCACACATTGGAACAATACATACATCAGTACGCTACACACCAAATATCTTTTAGGCATGGTTTTGAAATTACTGCAAATAAGATTTTGGTATCCAATAGTTTTCAATCTAAGATGATGGTCTCGCAATAAGAACTCATTATGAAAATAGCTTAAAAGAATGGGTTATTCCTGACAAAAGAGGAATTACATTATGAAGCAAAAATGTAAGTACTTTTTTGTAGAAAACCAATTAGAAAAATATGAGTGCCAGGATTAAAAAAAACAGAACACAAGGTATTTAGAAATGCCAGGAAAAACTACGGAAATTGGAATGTGGGGAAAATGGAAAAATAATAACTGCATTTAAAAGCGTGGGGTGCTTGATATCAATTGTTATAGATTCTTAATAGTTCTATTCTGTAATACAAAGTTAATGTAAAAATGTGTGTAGTACAAGGGTCCCCCACCCTTTTACCACAATAAAATTAATTTTCTCTTTAGTCATTTTGTTCTTAGGTTCAGTCCTAGGAGAGCCCACACCCTTTGCGACAAACCGAAAAAGCGCCAAGCCAGAATGAGATGGCGGCAAGTGAATATAGCAGGACAGGGTGGATCGTAATGAAAATATATGTAAACAATACAAAAATTAATCAAACGTATTTAAGATGAAAAAAAAACAGCACTTACTTTCTTACTGCTGATCTTTTCCGAGTGGAGGGTACAGCATGACAGCGGATTTTTACAAAAAGCCTTGAAGGCCTCATCGTTAAGAGAATAATCGTGGGAGCGCGGCCATAAATATTCTGCGAGGTAATGGTCGAACATACCCAGTCAAAATCTCCGTTCAAATCCATCCAAAACAGCACTCTTTCGTTCGTATAATCCCATTCGCTCATTACATTTAGAACATTCATAATTCAAAGCAATCAATCCTTCCTTCATACACCATTCAATCAATTTTTTCATACATTTCGCATTCAACAAAGTACTAAATTCAAAGGTATATACTTCCAGCCCGGAGCCCAACAACAAAATGACGCAATTCAATATGCCCGCTGACAAAATACAAAAATTCCAGAAATAGTTAGGTTTACCATACATAATGTATCAAAGAAGAGTTACCAAGATGGTGCAATTATCGCCAACCAAAATAATTTGCTCCAAGGGTGTGGGCCCTCCTAAGACTGAACCCATTCTTATATTAAGATTTATTTTTTACTTTTTTAGTACAATTAACTATAAAAGCATTTTTTTAAAACTATGGTGTTTCATGTACGTCAGACTGAACAGATTTCAGTACTTACGTATTATCAAAACAATCGCCAACTCTATTAATAATTCGATAAATTGACAACTCCAATTGCTACTTACCTCTTATTGGCGACATTATATGAAATGAAGCACCTAGTTGCCAATTTTCAGTGTGTCATCGGGGTTGCCAACTTGGTGAGTTACTAATAGAGTTGGCAATTGATGCGATATTTCATAAGTACCCTCCAATTTCCTGTGTTGTACATGCTGAATTGGCAACCAGGTGCTTTGTTTCATATAACGTTGCCAATAGGTTGCAATAATATATAAGGGAAACCTGTGTACCTAGGGCCATATTTTTCAATGCGCAAAAACAGAGCCCCTGGCCTGTTTCAAAATGTGAAACTGATATGCACTCATCATTATATTAACTACCATCCAATTGTAAATATAAGTACTTAGAATATTAAATTCTGTGAAATAAAAGGTTTTAAAAAAATTCAAAAATGGCCCTAGGTACAATATCATTTTACGTAGGGCCTTTCCCTGAAAGTTAGGTTTCACTCTGTAATCAATAGAAAACAAACATACACACATGAATTTAATAAAAGAAACAACATCAGCTAATACATTGATTTATTATGTAACCATTTAAATTGCAATGTGCCAAATTATTAATGAATTGCACGTATTTTGATCCAACATTTAATTTTAAAAACTGGTTCCAAAAGTGAGCTGCATACATTGTCGTTCTGAAGCATCAACAGATTACGGTTTAGACAGTTTGAACCCAATATTTTTGTTGCCAATTTTATAAGTTTCTTCTTTATCATAAAGAAACTTATTTGAACGTGCAATATTCTTCAGAAATTTAACACTCTTGTGTTCTTTTTTAACATCTATTACTTCTGCTATATAAAAATGTTTAGTTTTTTTGCCTTGTATTTTTGTTAAACAAAAGTCCCCCTTTTTAATAGTATCCCTTACATCAGTTACTGTAGAATTTGCATCATCAGTGGAATGTGAGAATCTTCAATATCTGATCATTCTTATATTATCTGCATTAGGTTTTTACCATTTTACTCAGTCAGGATTTCTAGGTATCTAAAAAAAAAGTTAGGAATTTATAATTGCTCATTCAGAGAAAAATTGATGAATTAAAAATTTAATTGAAATATCGTAAAAATCTGATTTAGAATTATATTATTTTTGTAACTATAAAAAATTTGGGTTTTTTTTTTGTTAATTAAATGAATTCTTATGTTTGTATAAACAAAATAATCCTTAAAAATACCAATAATGGTAGCTAAGATATTTTTTTATAAACCAAGCATGTTAAAAGTTTCAGAACAAAATATACACTCCTCTCATTTTAATAACATCCAATAATAATAAAAAACTTGACTAAATCAAAATGGTTCAGATTATTAAGACCATTTTCCTCTTTTTATCATGAAAACTTTTTCAATAAAATAATAACATAAAGAATATTAATTGCAATTGCACCTAGGTACAAGGCAACTATGTGGCCCCAGGTACAAGACTATGTAATTTTAAACAAAATGTCTTCTGCAGAAAATCCACATGGAGAGAGGATTTATTTAAAATCTTATTTAGTACTTAATGTTACAAACAAAATTATATACAAGAAAAAAAAATTCAAAGAAAATTTTTGATTTACTTTGTACAACAATAAAAAGAGATGAGCAACAGAACTTTACTTCGGACTATGTAAAAATGTTTTACATTTATAACTAACCACAGCTTTCTTTTGAAAAATTTCAAAATGAATGCCAAAGTAGGAATTGGTGTTCCCACTCACCCAACTGAGTAATAAAACTTAGAACTAAGTATTATTCAAATAAAATGGGGTGGCCCTAGGTACACAGGTCTTCCTTACTCAGATTTCTTATGTTTTTTACTCGTATACAACATGCCTTCCTACAAGAGTTTTTGTACCAAAGCTGTATTAATTTTTGGTACTTACATATTATTGCATGTCGAGATTATATGAAATTAAATACGTGGTCTGTGTCAATTAAGCATGTATAGCACATGGAAGATCAGGGTCGCCAACTTGATGAAGTATTCTGAACGTTGGCATTGTTGCGATAATATGTAAGTACCTAAATTTTCCCTACCTTCCTTTAAGACCAGTTGATTTTCACTGTTAAGCCTAAGTCCATTTCAAAATTCATGTAAAATCCTAGCTTTAATAAAATATCCCAAAAAATTTATGTTTTATAATCATTCCAAATTCCATAAGTTCCAGATCACACAGGCATGATCACGGGATTTAGAAAAGGGAAGATTTTCAGATGAAGAAATTCTCTTCACGGTTATGAGGAAGAATGAAATGTATAACAGCAAGTATGATTCCTCTACTGAAATTGATTCTAATTTCGAAGAGGGAGACACTGTTGAAAATAAATGCTTTATACAGAGAGAAACAAAAACATTTGGGAAGAACGTAATTTTAAAGGAGACAACTGGTACACATCTTATCCACTTTCAGATGAACTTTTGAAGGAAAAAAAATATTGCTGGAACAATAAGAGAAAATAAAAAAGAAATTCCAAATTCTTTTTTTAATTTAAAAAGCAAAGTTTACTCCTGTATGTTTAGTTTTAATAAGATAAAGATTTT
The DNA here is from genome assembly GCA_019973935.1 of Trichonephila clavipes. Lineage (NCBI taxonomy): Eukaryota > Metazoa > Arthropoda > Arachnida > Araneae > Nephilidae > Trichonephila > Trichonephila clavipes. The sequence continues at coordinate 59,426 of BMAU01009544.1, read as the reverse complement.
TAAAAAAATTAAGATCCAGTGAAAACATCGCACTCACTCCCAACTAGACTAAAGTAGTGTATAAACAATGTACTGAATGCCCTTATAAAAAGAAAAGAAAAACTAAATTTAAGAGTGAAAAATGTAATAAACATAATGTATTTCCTACTTTTCTTGCTTTTTTATACAAATTTTATGGTATAATCAGAACGTAAACATCCTTGGGGTGTGAGATACCCTACGCAAGAACTTTAGGCCATTTTTTTCGCATGAGTGATGCAGGGTTATAAGATAAATTAGTACTTACATACATGGCAATAAAATGTGTCATATGCGCTGAAGTGCCAATCATATGCTTCATTTCATATAATGTTGCCAAAAGGTTGTGATAATATGTAAGTACTGATAAATCCAATTTAAACAATGTCGATCAATTATTAATAAAACAAAATATTCGTTAAATATTAGTAATCAAGAACATTTAATATTTATATGTAATGTCCAAAAATAAAAAACACACATTCTTGAAATATATATTACATTCAATTTTACTAACTAATTTTGCTCATTCTGTAATTTCTGTTCAGTAAATTTTGATTCTTTCAATATTCGAAAATGAGAGTGAAAGGAATCATAAAGTAAGTATATTGAAATTATTGAAGCTACTTTAAATAATTTTTTATGAGAACTTTAAACACATTTTCCATAAATTTACTAATAAGCTAAAAAGGTTCTTTAAAACTTACAAGAAATTAGTCTCCTAAAAATTATAGTTTTAAAAAAAATAAAAAAACACACTTTTATAGTTAATCGAACTAAAAAGGAAAAAATAATTCTTAATATAAGAATAAAATGATTAGCGAGACAATGTCATTGTGATAAAAATGTGGGGTGCTCAATATCAATTGTTATAATTTCTTACTAGTTCTATTCTGAAATGCCGAGTTAGTGTAAAAATGTAGAACAAAAGCACCCCACGCTTTTACCACAATGACAATATATATTTTCTTGTTATTCATTTTATTCTTACATTATGAATTATTTTTTACTTTTTAGTTTGATTAACTATAAAAGCATGTTTTTTGGTTTTTTAAAACTATAATTTATTTTTTTCATTTTTTAGTTCGATTTACAGTAAAAGCATGCGTTATTAATTTTTTAAACTATCATTTATTTTTTTCCATTTTCAAAGAAAGTGGGCAATTGTTTATATTATAATAAGAAATTACTGACATGAGTGCTTTCGCTTTAGAGTTGTAACTTAATCTTTAAGACACCAAATCTGGAAATGGGAACTTGTTATTCGTCATGATCCTTATCAGAACAATGGAACAAAATTATTGTATTGTCATCAGTCCTTGAAAAGTGTGCAAAATTTCAAATTAATCAGACCTTTTAGAGGGGGTAAAAATATAGTTCAAAGATTCCGTTTCATACAGGTGAAGCTTATAAAAGAGTCTAAAAAGATTACTAATTGAAAACGAAAATTTATTTTGTAAACTTGCCTTTTTCAAACCATGCAAGGCATTTTAGAGTTCAATATGAAAGTAAAGCTAAAATTATTAAGATGATCAACAATTCTCCTTTTATAGATCCTGTCCTTCCTCGAAAAGTGTCCTCCTTTTTTCAAGATTTTAAAACAGATCTGTTAATCTCTGTATTCAGAGATGAACCAAACATGTTTCCAATATGTCGAGGAATAGTCTGAAACAAATATCACAGGAAATAGCAGTTTTCAATGGTGTTTTTTGACTTTATCGCAAGTAAATTGGGCAGATATAGAAAACTGTGTTGATTTTTTTTATCAAAAGAAATACCTGATATTCAAATCATTGACAATGGTTAGTTTGCAGACTGAATGTATATTTGTAACACACGGTTTAATTCGAAGACCAAAATGTAGATGGCGGTACTTGTAACGGAAGCATTACCCACCGAAGCTCTGTAGTACCGCCAGAGAAAGTTGGGAACTGAACGAGTGAACTTTACTGGGTTTCGCTGTCCAATCCTGGACTATGTATTATATTTAATTTCCTCTAAATGTTTAATCTGAATTGTGTCTAAATGTCTGTCCTTTGTAACTGTGTTATTTTGTGTCATTAAAACTATTTTAAATTACCCCGAGATCTTATCCATTATTTTGGTTTATCCAGTAATGACATAAGAGAACCGTTACAAATTGGTGCCAAACGTCGGGCCGATCCAAGCAGATTCACCAATTTTCTCTCACTTTTTTTCCACTTAGGTTGAGGCGTTGTCACCCGACAACAAATAGAGAATTCGCAACCCTGCGAATAAATAAATATTGTTTTCATCCAGAAAACCTGTGAACAGATAAGTGTTGTTTATTCTAAATAATCTTACTCTGTTACTCTGTATAAGAACAGTGATTATATATTATTGCTCTTAGTATGTATTGTGTGTTACAGTATATAGTAACGTAATTGAATTTAAGTGATATTTTAACTTATTTATTTGTCAGTATTCTTAATACTTTTTTGAAAACGAAATTCGCATTCTATTGTTTGTTCTGATTAAAGCTAATTGAAGGTTATTTATGAATGTATATTTTCTTACTAATTAAGAATTTAATACCATTAACATATGTATATACTTTTATTATCAAGAAATTATTGCGATTTGTATTTATTCAAATAATTTCACTTTGATTCTTGTTTGATTACTAAACTTTTAATTAAATTTTAAGTTGAATGCAAATTTTATCATAATATTTTTTTTTTTACTTTTTATGTCTAACATAAAAATAATTATTTTTTGAAGTGCATGATTTATTACGAAGTATTACTATAACATTTGAAAACTGGTATGTGTTTTGATAAAGAATAAACATTTATGCTTTTTATTTAAAATTTTTTTGAAAATAATTTAAAATACTTCTAAGTGTAAACAAGTTTGTAATAGTGTTAATTTCGGAGTGGATGAAATAATTTAGGAATGGTATTTCTATTTAAACGTATTTGAATTGCTTTTGATTAAAAACAATTTAATTGTATCGATTTAAGTTAACGAAAACGAAATTTTTCTTTGATTTAATTTAAAAGATTTCATGTTAATTGCTGATACTCTTTTGATTAATAATGAATATTATTGAAATATTATTATTTTGGTTTTGATGTACGAAATTAGAAGATAGTTGATATTGAAGAATTTGTTTCATTTTTTTTAAATCTCATTAATATTGATGTGAAAATTAATTAGCACATTTTGAAGTTAGAGAATTATATTTTCATTCAGGAAGAGTGTATTATTGTACAGAGTATTTTTTTGTATGTATCGGAAACTTTAAGTGCATAAGTATTGTTTGACTATAATATTTTCAGATCACAGAATTAACAGTTTTGAGTGAACTTTAATTCATTAACTTTAATTCAACTTTACTAAATTAACTTTGAAATAGTGACGAAAAATGGCTTTTTTGGGAAGGTCCAGAAAAGAGGATTTACGAATGTTGGCAACAGAATTGGGTCTGGCTCCGTCGGACAATCTCAAAATTATTGAACTAAAAGATCTCATAAACAACAGCGATAGATATGATGAGGAATTCGTCAAAGATGTGCTCAGCGTCATTGTGGAAGAACGTACTGCAACAGAAAAACAAAAAGCTGCGGAACTGGAGGAGAAACAGAAAGCCGTGGTTGTTGCTCAGCAACGAGAAAGAGAATTCGAACTGGAAAAAATGAAAATTCAACTTGAAATACAGAAGCTGTCACAAGCACCTGTTACAAGCCAACAGCTAGAAAACCCAAAGCTTGAGTTAAATAGAATTATTCCGAGATTCAATTCGAAGGAAGATGAAATGGGTCTATACTTGACAATTTTCGAACGTCAAGCGAAGTTCTTGAACATCCCTGAAAACACTTGGACAGCATACCTGATTGGCTCATTGCCACCTGATATAGCTCAGCTCATCGCAAGAGAGGATGAAGATGATGCTCAAAACTATGAAAAGGTAAAAGAAATGCTTCTCAAAAGATTTCGCGTTACAGGGGATAGGTTTAGGCAGTACTTTTCCCAACAGAAGAAAAACCCAGATTCGACATGGCGAGACTTTTATTTCGAATTAAGTTCTTATTTTGAAGGTTGGATCAAAGAGTTGAAGATAACCACGTTTGATCAACTTAAAAGTCTGATAATTGCTGATCAGATAAAAAGAAAAACTCTAGCAAATATCAAAGAACACTTTCTGGATATTTGGGCGGATTTGAACGATCCTTTGGAATTGGCTGAGAAGTTGGACGCATTTGACAACCTAAGGCCTGGAATGAAAAGTAATTCAAATCAGACTTTCAAGAAGAAAGAAGAGTTCAGGAAATCCTTTCCATTAAAGAAAAATCAACCTGTTGGAGGATCCCATGAATATCACTCATCTGGACCCTCTAGAACTGTACCTAGATCCCCAAGTTTCAAAAATGAAGGAAGAAACCCCATACGGTGTTACGGATGTGGGACTCCTGGAGTCATCAAGTCAAAGTGTCCTAAATGCACGAGAGCTAATGAAATGGAAACAGCAATGAACTGTATGACGTTATTCAACTTGAATTCGAACTTGTATCCCACAAGTGTGATTGTTCTCAAAATTTTTGGAGAAAAGAATGCTGTATGTGCTGATACCGCTGCTTCCCATACCATTGCAGGTGAAAAGATGTTTAAATTCCTACAAGAGCAATATGTCACCTTTACGAACAAAAGGATTTCATTTATGATGGCTGATGGAATTCGGCAGACCATTATGGCTCTGAGTACTGTCATCGACCTGTACATTGAAGGCAAAGTTATTTCTACAGAATTTCTAGTATTGCCTGATGCTAAAGGAAATAAGACTTTGTTAGGACTGGATTTCCTCTATGCAGCTGGTATCGTCCTTGACGTCCAGGGTGGAAAATGGCACTTTTCCGGAAATCCTCGGAAACAGTACAAATTCTTCAAGAAGACATTAGAAAATATAACACTTAGCGCATTTGATCTTCGAGAGGATGAGGGTAAGAATCTATCTCCAGAACAGGCAAGAAAAATCAATATACTCCTGGACAGAAATGAAGCATGTTTCCAACCAGGGGGGGGGAGCCCTCGCCTTATATTGAACACCGTATTGACACGGGTGATCACGCCCCAATAGCAACGTCCCCCTACAGAATGAATCCCGTAATGAAAGAGGTTTTGAGGGAACAGATTGAAGAACTGCTGAGGCAGGATGTAATTGAAGAGTGCGAGTCTCCCTATGCCGCACCTGTGGTACTTGTCCCTAAACCAAATGGGAAGGTACGTCTATGTGTCGACTACAGGAAGTTGAACTCGGTTACGAAAGTGGATGCCTACCCCTTACCACGAATGGACGATCTACTGAATGAAGCGACACCAACATCATTCATGTCAACAATTGATTTACAATCGGGATACCATCAAGTAAAGGTTGTTGATGTTGATCAGGACAAAACTGCTTTCGTTTGTCCTTTTGGGACTTACCGCTATTTACGTATGCCCTTCGGCCTACGGAATGCTCCGGCCACCTTTCAAAGATTAATCGACAAGTTTCGAAGTGGCTTGAAAGATGTTTTCACACTTTCTTACCTAGATGACATCATCGTCCTCTCAGAAACATTTGAGAAACATCTGGAAGATCTCGAAAAAGTTTTTGAAAGACTGTCTATCTTTAAACTTCATGCAAACCGAGATAAATGTCACTTTGCCTGTGACCGCGTGAAATATCTGGGATTCTGGATAACGAAGGATGGAATTGAAGCTGACCAAGAAAAGATCTCTGCTATTCAAAAAATTCCAGTCCTTACCAATGTGGAAGAAGCCCAATCGTTACTACAAACATGCTCTTGGTTTCGTCGATATGTCCCTAACTTTGCTGACATAGCACGTCCGCTTAGTAGCCTCACTAAGAAGAAAGTGCAGTTGCACTGGGGTCCTGAGCAGCAAGAATTCTTTGAGACGTTGAAGATGCGCTTGATGACTCCTCCTATACTGAAGCAAGCTGATGGATCAAAACCTTTCACCATTCGTACCGACGCAAGTAGTTATGCCATGGGAGCAGTCCTTCTCCAAGGAAGTGGCCCCGATGAACATGTCATCGAGTATGCAAGTCGACTGATGATCCCAGAAGAGCGAAACTACTCCACAACCGAGCGGGAAGCCTTGGCAGTAGTGTGGGCTTTATATAGAGAAGTTTCGAGGTTACGTAGAAAATCAACAAATCTTCCTCGCATCAGATCATCAACCACTCAAATGGCTGTTAAGTATAAAGTCACCTTCTGGTCGTCTGGCAAGATGGGCCTTGAAAATTCAGTCCTTCAACCTGAAGATTGATTACACCCCAGAAAAAGTTAAAGTATAGTAGCTGACATGCTGTCAAGACCGTCTTACACTGAAGGCGCAGCCTCTGATATGTGTGCTATCACTGTTGACATGACATCCAGGAAGTCCAGTGATATTCGAAAGGGACAGCTGGAAGACGAAAAACTGAAGAAAATCATTGACTGCTTTGAGAGTATGGACAAAGACGAAAACTTTGCTAACTACACCAGTCGTGGATACTTAATGAACCAGGGTATCTTATATAGGTATTCACCTGAGAGTGAAGAAGAAGAAGCTCAACTTGTAGTTCCTGCACAAGAGCGAGAAAGAATCTTTCAAGAATATCACGATGCCCCGACAGCTGGTCATTATGGCGTAGAGAACACTTACAAGAAGATATCATCTAGATACTATTTTCAAGGTATGAAAAAGTTCATCTCAGAGTACATCAAGACTTGTCCCAAATGCAATCGTTATAAACCGACAAACCAAAACCCAGCAGGACTCTTGAGAACACCCGCCTACGCACAAAGGTTTGAGACGCTGGCCATTGATCTTTTTGGCCCTCTTCCGGAAACTCCCACTGTCAAGAAGTGGATCTTTATTGTAGAAGATACAAGCACCAAATGGGTAGAACTCTTTGCTCTTGCTGAAGCCACTGCTGAAAATTGTGCCAAAACACTAATCGAAGAAGTGCTACTACGATATGGTCTTCCACGAAGACTAATAAGTGATAACGGGCCACAGTTCATAAGTGCTGTCATGCAGCTAACTTGCGACTTGCTAGAGATTACTCAAGACCTTATCCCCGTCTACCACCCGCAAGCGAATCCATCGGAACGTAAAAATCGTGACTTGAAGCCGAGACTAGCAATTCTGGTGGGAGAAGAACATTCGGCTTGGGAGGATAAGTTACCTCTAATTCGTTTCGCAATGAATACTTCAGTATGCGACACCACAGGGCACACGGCTGCCTACTTACAGTTTGGAAGACAATTGAGAACATCAGACGATATCAGCCATGATATTCGACAAGTTATTGATAATGATAACTTTGTCCCTGAAATCACCCCATATCTCAAAAGATTTTCCAATTCCATCTTGGATGTCAAAGATAGAGTTGAGCAGAAACAAAATTGTCAGAAGGAAAACTTCGATCTACGACGAAGAAAATATTACAAACCTGGTGACAAAGTTTGGGTGACCATTCATTCCATAAGTCGTAACAACAGGAGCAGGAAATTCATGCCCAAGAGAGAAGGTCCTTACCTTATACTCACCTTGAGATCACCAGTAACATATGAGATTGTCGACCCGGCCAACCCAGACATAACCCTTGGAACTTATCATGTTTCTGCCTTAAAGGACTATCAAGAACCTGAAACAAAAAGAAACACCGGATTTGTTTCTCCTCTAAGGAAAAGAGGACGCCCCAAAAGAAATTATCTCCTGGTTCCGAGCCGAGACGTCAACGGAACCAGAGGGGGAGTCTGTAACACACGGTTTAATTCGAAGACCAAAATGTAGATGGCGGTGCTTGTAACGGAAGCATTACCGACCGAAGCTCTGTAGTACCACCAGAGAAAGTTGGGAACTGAACGAGTGAACTTTACTGGGTTTCGCTGTCCAATCCTGGACTATGTATTATACTTAATTTCCTCTAAATGTTTAATCTGTATTGTGTCTAAATGCCTGTCCTTTGTAACTGTGCAATTTTATGTCATTAAACTATTTTAAATTACCCCGAAATCTTATCCATTATTTTGGTTTACCCAGTAATGACGTAAGAGAACCATTACATATTTAAATTATAATAAAATTGAAACAATTGGAAAATCAACATGCTGAAATTGATAAGATGGGTTGAAATACTTAACCATTTCAAAAATAAACACATCCCATAAGAAAATTTAGTTATTCTTTTGTTAATTTACATTGTGCTGCCCTGGAACTAATGCACCAGTTGAGTCTTTTCAGTTCGTAATTTATGGACAAGTCAGAAATCAAGATTGAATGTTGATATTTTTTAGCTGCAGTACTTATAGTAAAGATGAAAGGTAATTTTTGCTCCAAAATTTCCGATAAATTATAAAATATATTGAGAAACGAAAAAATGCATTTTTGTTTGAATTAATAAAATGTTTCATATATTTACGTTGTAACTTTTTCTTAAATTTTTCGTTCTCCTTTTCATTTTAAAAATCTGGTCACCTTAAAATTATTCCAAAGTAACACAATTATTTGCCTGAATAATTTAAACAAAATGACTTATTGTGAGAATCAAGTAAATTACATTACATTTATAACACTAATCCGCCCAAATAGGGTGAATATTTATCCCATTAAATTTTTCGTTTAAAGGCAGTTACTTCAGAAATATAATTGAGAACATTTAATTCAAAAATCAAAACAATCTTGTACTCATGTGTTCTTCCGCGGGTTGCGTGGTAGATACGAAAAATAGTTCGGAAGGTTTATGAGAATTAAATTTGTTGTTAAGCCCCAATTATCAAAATATGTAGCCGATATATTAAAAGAGTTTCTGCAATCCTGAATATCTTTTTTAATTTGTCCGAAAGCATTAATTAGCATTTGGGGGGTTGAGTATATGTAAGGTATCAAATTCAATCAAGGCTTGCGGTCAAATCTGATGCAATCATAGTCATTTCAAATAGAGTGTATCTACGTACTCATTTTTGAGTAAATCTTTTTTCTCCGTGTATATAAAGAATAATTTAGGCTAGAAAAATTAGATTTGATTTTTTGACCGATTTTTGTCAATTGAATCATACTGTATCCTCTTAAGCCATGTAATATGAAATTAAGAACCAATTAATCGGTTCGTGTACGTTTCAGTAAATAAATTGACTACAGGAAACTTGTTTTATTATATCTTAGATGTGGAGTTCTTAGCCATGTGCTCGCGGGCTCCAACGTGCCCGCGGCTGTCCCCTAAATGTCTTTCGAGAAAAGGAGCTTACCCAAACTAAAATCATTTTTCGGTACCAAATATTTAAGTCAATCGTTGTTTTCAAGAATGAAAGCAATTAAATCATCAACCCTTGGCGCACACCAGGGGTCCAGACCCCCCAAGCCCTTGATTTTTTCCCGACTGATTATAATTGTAAGTATATAGTACGTAAAATTTAATTAAGTACTTGTTATTAATGATTAATTTCATTAATTAATCCTAATTATTTATTCAATAATTAGTTTTTACTGTTTTTGTTTCCGAAAATCGACAAAATCAGAAGGAGCATGGTACAAGAATGGTAGACCTGCGACCCCGGACAACCCCCTTGAAAAATTCCTGTGTGCGCTACAGAATGAGAGGCCTTCATGACCCCTCTAGAAAGGAATAAGGGAAAAACTTATCTATATTTCCATAAGTTTCGAACTTCTCTTCGCTTTCTGCTCTCTTGAGATTTGGTATCTAATATTTTTGAAAGGCAGTACAAATTTTTATTTGGGATGCTAATTTTAAGATATAGTAACAATCAGTGGCGCACACAAGGGGGGTTCCTGGGGTTCCGAACCCCCTCCAAAGCCCTTGATTTTTTTTCCGATTGATTATAATTTTAAGTATATAGTACGAAAAATTTAATTAAGTATTTGTTGTTAATGATTAATTTTATTAATTAATGCTAATTATTTATTCAATAATTAGTTTTTTACTGTGGTTTGTTCCCGAAAATCGACAAAATCAATAGGAGTATGATACAAGAATAGTGAACTTTCGACCTTGGACCACCCCCTTGAAAAATTCCTGTGTGTGCTACTGGTTACAATAGATTATTTTTCTATGTTCAATTTCAGATTTGCCCTTTTGTATTCCAGGAAGACATAACAAGGTCAACAATGTTGCCAATTTCACTATCAAAACCAACTCTGGCGCATTTGGCTTTTGTACAGACAGCAATTGGAGAGAGAGAGAGAGAGAATTGTTAACAATCCTGAAATCGCGCGTGACTTTCGTTGCGAAATATGGCCCCATTTCGCATATTTTGCCTGATGCACAATCCAGATTGTTTCTCAACAGAAGTAGGATGCAGAAAGACACGCCAAAGAGGATAATTTAACCTCGAAAGCTAGAAATTGATTTTACTATTAAACTACAACACGAGTTGCAGCAGTCCCCTAATTCTAATCCCTCACAAAAGTGGGAGCAACTCGTCAAATAGAAAATATATGCTTCCCAATTGTCCCCTTGTTTAGAAGGAAGATTACTCGGTGTGACTCGCACAGTGAGTTTAGAACTGACTAGGTGGTTGAAAGACCCCGATTCTCGGTTGGACTCTCGGTTCCCACCTAGAGTTACAAAGTAAATTAATTTGGAAATCTATAGGATTAATAGATAGAAGAAAAACGGCTTCTTTTTTTTATTAGAAATGAAAACGTAGGCATAAAGATACGAAATGCACTTGCGTGTCTGTATTGTTACGAAGAAGACGTGGTTTGTTTGTGTAAACAAATGAAATGCATTCATCAAAAATATATTTACTTCCATATGCACCTTAAGCCAAAAAGAAGGTGCTATAAATGACTAGACCCAATCGGTTGCAAGACTGAGCACCATAGATTGGTATGATTTACACTCTAAATACCAATGTTATCTTTTAGGATTACAGATAAGTTTTGAAAAAAATGGGTCAGAAGGAAAAAAAATTAAAAGGCTAGCATCTTCTATAATGAACGGATCCTTAGCACTCGAGGATGTTTGTGAACGTCTTTCTGAAGAAAAATTCTATTCTTTTTCAAAATATTTTTGATTTTTTCCGCATTTTGTATGGAGATATTTCTTAGATTTTCCACTGCAAGAGGATTTCATGAAGGTGGCTAGTCAGGCATGTCCATATTTATCACAAATAGGGTTTCGTTAAATCCTGAACATGATCATTTACCAAAGGATTATGCTTGGTAGAGATGAGATTTTAATTACATTCATCTCCTTAAAAAGTTCTGGGAAGAAAGTCCCTCCATTTTCGAATACAATTTAAAAGATTATCCTGTTTATAATGTTATCAGATTTATCGTCAGCACCAATATTTCTGGGCCTAATCTAAGAAAATATTTATTCAAATAGTACAAAAAAATTATTTAATATTTCAATATTTCAGAAATAGCTATTTTTTATTTAAAGATGAAAGAAGTATTAAAGAATACCAAATTTTAGAAGTTTCGTGAAACAATGAGATGGATGTAATTAGTCATAAAGAACAGGGAAATAAACATTCCTACACTTTTTGTGCAATGTAGAAAATTAATCTTCGGATAAGAATGAGTGAAAATAAGATTATTTAACGTTGCTTGGAATGCAATAGCTTTTCACTGCATTACTTCTAATGAGTGCAAATTACTTTTTAGTATATATCAAGACAATGTCTTTGTTTAAAATTTGAATGTATGTTAGCACTTTAAATGTAATTTACTTTTAAATATATTAAATGAGATTGATAGGAATTTGTTTTGGAATTGTTTGTGTTTTTATGTATTTAGTTCAAACTGATATGCTTCTTATTAGGGCTTATGACTTCTTACTGTATATTTGTGTGTGTGTGTGTGTTACAGTTATTTACATTTTTACAAAAAAAATTCTCTCAGATACAATGAACAACCACTAAAACCTTGTAATACCTAATTTTGTAGTTTTTTAAAAAGTAACCATTTTCTTCTAAATTTTTGTTCCATTTACGTAATCATCAAACGTGTTGATTAAGAAAGAAATTCATTTTAACGATAGCAAATTTGTTTTAGAGGAACCACTTTTGTATATTTTCCACTATTACTAAATTTCTTCTATTGCTATCCCTATTAGAAAAATGGTATCTAAATTAATTGACTAAAGTATGTTTACTTAAGCAAAATAAAATATTTAATAGCACATGAAATATGTTTTATATTTTTATAACTAGTCGAAAAAGTCGGATTTTTTTCAGAAAATTATTTTTATACAACACCGAAAAAGCGAAACTGTTATAACGGAGTATAAAACAAAAATACTTTGATTTCTTATAATTCTTGCTGTTTACAAATGAAGTATGAATTTAACTATTTATGAATTACTTTATGAACACTTTTTTAAAAAAATATTCACTCCAAATATTTTTGAGAACAACCTTTAAATAATCTATGTCTTAAAGATAATATGTGCGCACATTAAGAGTTAAAAAACAGATTTTTTTGACAAAGTATTGCAAAATATCTTTCTTATGAAGTTCTTGCTAAATTATGGAAGTAACATTTTAAAAGATGTGTTGTTTATTTTATGAATTTATAATACACGACCTTCTAAAATTAACATTTAGTTTTCAATATACAAATCTCCTTTTTTTTTCAATATAAGAAAGTGAGCAGAAATATCGATACATTATTGCTGATTTTTGTGACTTATAAAGGTTCAAAGGACATGGTTTTATGATATTGATTTATTTCTCTACAATTTATTACATTTTTAATGAATTACATGTTAGAGATTGAATGAGTGAATGTGAGATTTTATGGCGCAAGGGCCAAATCTGGCTATACTGCGCCAAATATTTGTGAAAATCTGTGATCTAGACGGGAAAAGAAAGAAAGGATAAATTGAATGACAAGAAGGAGGGCCGAAAATAGAGAAGGATCACTAGGGTACCCCGGAGTCGTGATACTCGTGTTTACCAAAGATAGTAAACCCCTTGGGAAAAGGAAAAGTTCACTAGGGCACCTCGGGATTGTGACACCCGTACTCCCCTAAAGAAGGTGAGCCCCCTGAGGGGGTTAGAGATTGAACGATTATTTCAGTTTTTGATTCCAACCAATGGTGATAGATGCTTGGTGCTCTTTTAAATGATACCTAATAATAATGCATCCTTATCATTGAAAAGTTATACATGTGTGTGTGTTGTGTGTGTGTGTACTGAACTTTTTCTTTTTATAAATACTTAATTTATGTTTCTACTAGTCTTTTTAAATTTTTCTTCTTAAGGTATCCGCGACTACCCTAAAATCATGATCTTTTTCAAAAATTGACAAATTTTTCTTGTGATTTTTTTTTTACAGACCATCTTATTAACTTAGTAAAAATACCAAGTTTTTTATTTTTTTATTCACTAGAATAAAAACTACAGGTGTTTTAGTAAAAGCAGATGCCATAACTTTACACAAGATGTCAGAGAGCAACCTCTAAGCTCTCAGCCAAGCCAAAAAACTCAAAAAATTTTCCACCCAGATGAAGCACCATAGCCACTCCTCCCGGATTACATCGTTCGACCAATCGCCATCATGCCACTCAGCAGAATGGAAAACACCACTTTTGCCATGCCCAGCATCATAGACTCTCACGACATGGGATTGAGGACTGTTTTTACAGTCCGGATGCCCAAAGGAAAACGTCTATTCAACCTATTTACACAAGATATCAAACTTTAAAATGCGTTTTACTCGAAATGTGTTTTTTTTTTTTCTTTTCGAAAAGCTCAAACTGGGACGGCGATTGCTCAAAAAGTTTTGAAAATAATTTATTGAAATTACTTGTGTATGTTCTGTCTAACAGTGGAAGTGTTTTGACCTTCAGATTTATCAATCACTGTTTTATTTCAAAATTTACAATTCTTTATGTGAATATAAACACCGTTTTTTTTTAAGCAATTTCATATAATCACTAAGATAAAGTGCTCTAGTTTTTGTAAAAATTAAAATATCTCTTATCCTGAAGGTCATTTCAAACATGAATAACAAAGTAAAAAATGAAAATTGAAAAATTGAGAACTTGTTCATAAAATTTTTGACAGAGTGGGCCCCGTTTATGTAATTTTTTGTACATTTTCACCAGTTTTTTTTCCATTTTAATAACAATAAATTTTTTTTCTGTTTTCAATTTTAGGATTTTTTCCTTAAAATATATTAAATAAATCTAAAAGTCACAAAAAAAATCCTCATATCTCCATTTTTTTTTCAAAAACAAGTTGTCGCAAGTATAGTCAGATTCCTTAAATTTAAAAATTAAAAATGTCAAAAATCCCATATACTTTTTATATAAAAAATCTTTCCAAATGTATGCCACGTCAAGATTTAATATTTGTACAATAGGAAGAATGTAAAGATAATCGAAAACACCATTCGTAGAAATATTGTAACGCGCTTCCTGAATTAGTTATTATAATATATTTGTTCAAAAATGTATGACAAAAAAAAAAGAAATTGAATAAAAAAAGTCAGGTTTTTAACATGACTAAGCTAAAAACTTAAACTTAGGAAGAAATTATAAAAATTCAATGAACTTGAACTATAAAAGAATACATTTTTTAAAAATTGAAGACATAAAATAATTCTCGTTGCACCAGAAGTATCATACGGGGCTTACAGAAGTAAGTAAAAGAAAAGAAATAAGGAGAATAAAATAAATAGTAAATAAAACAAAACATAAGTTATGAAATAAGTTACAAAAACAAAAATGCATGTCAAAATAAAACAATTACGTAACAAAACCAAAACAATAAAGTTGAAGACAGTGATAAACAGAGAAATGAAAAATTAGAAGGAAACTACAAAATTTAATTAATGAAGTTACAAAATGAAGTGAACGAAGTTCTACTTGAAACAAGTTGAAACAATGCATTGCATATACTAAAAATATCTAGTTGGCAGGCATTTAAATATAACCAGTAAAGGATTTAACATGCTTTATCTATTTTTTCTTTTGAATCTACGAATCCAGACAAATTTCTCCTCCATGGCACATTGTCGAATCCATTAAAATACATTAACAGACCATTTCTATGTAACAGCATATTTTGTTACGGGAAATGTTACGCTATAGTTAATTTAAAAGCAAGATTTCACTTCTCAGCTCATTTCTATGGATTACACTTTGTCTTCATATTTTAATAGATGGAAAGTGATCATTATATTTATGAGAATGAGACATTGACATGTATTAGGAAATCAATGAAAATAAAATTTTATTTTGATAAACCATTCAAAAATAAGTAAATTTAAGGAGAAAATTAATTTAATTTAATGCATTGTAATGTGCAACTTTAATTATGTTAATTTCGAAAAATATAACTGCTCTGAGTGACCTGTTATTTCTTCCATGAGCTTTTTTATGGGGGGGCGATTAACACTAGATGATGTAATGATTTCTCCTATACTAGTTAGCGTCTAAATATTTCAATTAACCAATCGAAATTAGTAATATTTCAGATTGAATACTAAGGAACGTTTGCTTAATTTGTGTTGGTCATATTTGCTCCTTAAGCCAAGAGCAATCAATCAATTAACCAACCAAAAATATATTTCTAGAATTTTAAAATAAAACTTTTAAAATTTTTCAAATGATGCTGCGGATTGGTGTTTTACCATTGCGGACCTTGTACATTCCCCGGAGCTGGTATCTCTTTTTAATGCGGCACCATATAGCTTGAATACCTAATGCCGCAAGTAATTTTGTCACTTAATTTCCTACCAAGAGGCAAGCATATGAGCTCTGATGACTTGAAACCGACTTTGCAATTTTAATTTTGCCGAGAGCACCCAAGCAAAACAGGCATTTAAGGGATCTTTTATGTACCACATAATCATAGTACATGGATGCTGTATGTTTTCTTCATCATGAAATTCCACCGACATGGGCTGGGTTCGAACCAGCATCCTGAGGTGTACAAGGCCAGCAAGAAGCCAGCAACGCCACTTATCCCGCAATGTTTACAAATTTATACTAAGTTAAATGTTTTTCAATGTATAATGAAATTCAGTTCAATATATTTTTTCTTATAGCTTTTTAATATTTATTTTATTAGCACATTTTAACTATCCATTTTTAGTGTGATTAAAGTTCTGGAGGAGGACCGTTTATTTCAAGCTCTACGTAAATAAATCAAATTGTACGAAACAAAAATTTCAGCAAAGACGAAAACATTTCTGTAGAACGTTGTTCAACGTCCAAGGCAGAAAAAAAATCTACATATTGTATGAACATTTTGTGTGTTGATTACAAGCGGTTTTGTTTTCTTTAGGAGAGACTTTACTAATACACATCAGCTCTGATGGAAACCCTTAAATACAACTAAAGAAAATACATGATAATATATTTTTCGATCTTACTTATTTGTATAATATATATATATATATATATATATATATATATATATATATATATATATGTGTGTGTGTGTGTGTGTGTGTGTACGTTATTTAAATACTTCAAAAAAGGAGACTTCTTAAGTTAATTACTTTAATATAGATAAAAAGGACATAATAGGATGGACACACAGGTGAAAAAAAGAGACTAAGGCTATCTGCCTTTACATAGTTAGATTTAAAACATCACGCGTGTTAGAGGTTTTTCATCTCGCGCTTATGGCGGCGGGAAGAGGACTGTCTCGCAATCTCGGCTGACTGCCTCGAGTCACTTCAGTTCATGCGTGGCTTCGGAAGTGGTCTGCGAGTAGCTGACATCCACACGGGCATCCTGATGACCACGCCGTCCTCGGCGCTGGGGGAACAAGTGAACTGAAATAAAAAAAAAACAGCAGAAAAAGGGAAATACAAAATAACAAATAGCTTTGGTGATGGTAGCTTCTCAATGTGTACACCACTTTTTCATTTTATCAGCTGAAGTTGAGGTTACATTTGAACCTTCATGTTGTCCAATTTTCTGTACTTCATAACGATCGTGTTTGTTGACTTTTGTTACTTCATATGGTCCAAAGTATTTAGGTCGAAGTTTCAATCTAGTTCCGAACTGTGTACGCTGTGTCGCAACTGTGTCACCTGGTTTGTAGTTATAAGCGGGTTTACGATGTTTATTGTACTGTTTCTTGTTTTCATCCTGTAAACGTAGGATATTTTCTTTAGCTTCATTACGTAGTGTCTCTCGTTTGTTAATTAACTGTTCGCTAAGTTCGTCTTCAAAAAGGTGTTTAATTTTGATTGCTGATTTAAGTTGAGAAATGAATTCATCTTTATTTTGAGCTTCTTTAATCTTTTGTGTAATATCATGGGAGGAAATCATCATAATGGGGAAACGACTTAATGCATCAACGTGTTTCATTTGTCTACCGGGTCTGTGACAGACTTCATAATCAAATTCTTCTAGCATCAACGCCCAACGAGCAATTTTAGCAGGCAAATCTTTTTTGTGCATTGTCTTTTGGAATGCGTCACAGTCTGTGATAATTTTGAATTTTGTGTACCTAACAGGTAACTTCTAAACTTTTTCAGCGCTTCAATAATAGCTAGTACTTCTAATTCATAGCTGCTATATTTCTCCTGTTGAACTGTAGTTTTGCGACTAAAATAATGGATAGAGAGAGGATGAAATAGTCCATCATCAGATTTCTGTAATAGGACAGCGCCAAAACCTAGGGAGCTTGCATCTGTGGGGAGTTCTAAGGGGTAACCTTGTTGAAAAACATGGAGAACTGGGTTTTCTGAAAGAATGTTTTTCAATTCTTGAAAAGATGCTATTTCTGTAGGGCCAAATTTAAATTTAACATTATCACGAAGAAGATCACTTAAAGGTCTTGCAATTCGAGTGTTCTAGAAATTCAGTTGCAGGTGCATCTACCAGATGCTGAGTAACTTTGGTCAAAATAAGACTAGACGTCTTTCAAGATAATTCTTTTATTCTACTGAGGACGGCACATTAAAATACATAAAAAATAAACGTTCGGCAACCGCCGAGCGTCCAACCAGTACTCTGAATATATTCGTCAGCTCGCAGACTGACGTCACAAAACAATGCCGCCTAGCGGCACTTTTATTTCACTTCATTTTGCAACATCCTCCCCCCTTGAGACTCGCAAAGAGTCTCAAGCACATAACAAATTCTACTAAATAAATCCAGTCTCTTTGGTTTCTTCACACATCTCCCGGATGAAGTATATTTTTTAAATATTACCTCATCGGGTGACAGAGTTTCAGATACAGTGGGAATTGATTCCTCCATACCCCTTTGAAGATTTTCATTTGAGCGTATCTCTAAAGGGTAGATACGCTGTATTGGTCTCAACATTTTTCCGTGTTGAGTTTTAAGTCTAACCGTTCGAATTTTGCCATCTCGCCCTGGAATTAATTCAATAATTTTGGCCAATGCCCAGAACAATCGTTTTTTGTTATCATCTCCAACTAAAACTACTTCTCCAATCTGAGGATCACGCGATTCCTTTTCATTATGTTTCTGTATAAGTTGACTAAGATATTCATTCCTAAAGCGTTGGCGTAGATCTTTTAACAGCTTACTCCGATATTTTATTCTTTTGTTAAGGCTGTTCGAATTTAATTCTTCAATATCCTCAATGTTTGAGTTTTTATTACTGATAAGAAACATGCTAGGTGTAAGAGGAATCAATTCTTCCGGATTTTCTGACACATATGTTAATGGTCTACAATTTATAATGGATTCACAATCACAAAGCACAGTATACAATTCATATTTTAACACTGATCTACCCAAAGTACGCTTTAACAATTCTTTTACAGTGCGGACCAGCCTTTCCCACCAGCCTCCCCACCAAGCTGCAGTAGGTGGGATAAATTTCCATAATATTTTTGGAGTTCTAGTTTCTATTTTGCTCCAATTCAATTTTGATAGATCATTAAAAGCGCCTCGAAAGTTAGTTCCGTTATCGCAATAGATTGTTCGTGGCCGACCACGCCTAGCAATAAAGCATCTAAGGGCCAAAAGAAAAGCATCAGAAGTTAGGGAATTAACAAGTTCAAGATGAATAGCACGGTATACCGCGCAAGTAAACAGAATTTTTTTTTATCCACACTTTTCTTCCATCTTTCAAAAATAAAGGCCCCGCCAAATCTATTCCTACAATTTCAAAAGGTGCACAGTCTGTTACTCGATCTGGTGGTAAAGGCGTTGGTTCGCTTGACAGGGATTTAACTTTAAAGCGTTTACAGAATATACAATTATACAGAACATTTTTTATAGCTTTCCTAGCTCTAATTATCCAATATCTTTCTCTTAACAAGCATTGCATCATTTGAATTCCCGCGTGACAATTTTTCTTATGTACATCTCTAATTAATAGCTTAGTAAACTCACATTTTTCTGGTAACAATATTGAGTACAAAAATGATCTTTCATCATCTCGATTAAGTATTTTAGTTTTCACCCGTAAAATACCTTCATCATCTATGTAAGTCTCAATATAATTTGAAGATTTCGCATCAGGAAGGTAATAGCTCTGAACTAAACGAATTAATTTCTTTTCAGAATTTTCAATTTCTGATTGTGAAAGTTCAGAATCCTTACATTTTCCATTCAACAAAGTACAATTATTCACAAACCTTAAAATCCATGAAAAAACTCTAATCATTTTATTATAATCAGATATAGCATACAAATGCCAAGGAGGTGCGTCTCTTGAGAGATCAATATTCACCACTTTTAATTTTTTCCTTTCCAATTCTACTTCCTCCGAATCGCCAGGAGTTTCTCCAAGAGGCCAATATTCAGGGCTTTCTCGCAACCACAAAGGTCCTTTGCACCACCTAGAGATAAGCATTTGCCGAGGAGAATAACCACGCGATAATAAGTCTGCAATGTTAAGATTTCCGGGTACATGCTTCCATAAATGACCTCGAGTTAGTTGACGAATTTCTTTAACCCTATTTTCTACAAAAACGGACCAACTCCCTTTTTCCTTTATCCACCAAAGGGCTGTAGTAGAATCGGACCAAAATGTAATTCTTAAGTTCGGTAAATTAAGCGCATTAACAATAGAATTCGCAAGTCTAGAACCGATGCAACAAACCATAAGCTCCAAACGAGGTATACTCAAAGGCTTTAGAGGGGCTACTCTGGCCTTGGCTCGAACGAGAGTTACCTTTACATCTGACTTAAACATTGATCTCACAAAGACGCACGCTGCATACGCCTCCTTGGAAGCGTCAACAAAAACATGTAATTCAGAAGTGGAATTAATTATCATACATCTTGACAAAGTAACATCTTTCAATACATACAAATCTCTAAACCATTTTAAAAATACATTTACATTATTAGGAGACAATTCACTGTCCCAAGCAATTTTCATTTTCCACAAATGTTGTATTAATAGTTTCGGAAGCAATGTAGCTGGAGTTAATAAGCCAATAGGATCAAAAATTTTCTGCACAATTGCCAAAATTAATCTTTTTGTAATTTTTGTTTCACAGGTCAAAGTATCCATATCTGTGCAGCACTTCAAGGTATCAGTTTCTAAATTCCAAATTACTCCCAAAACGGAAGTATCGCCTGAGCTTCTATCAACATTTTTGCCAGCCACATTGCTTTCAAAACCACGCAGGTTCAAACATCCATTCAACATGATTAATTTCGCATGTTCAATGAAACGTCCCTGCTCGTCAGTATTAAACACACCAGATACACAATTGTCCACATAGAATGAACTTTTCAGTTTCTGAGCAACCTCTTCATGTTGAGGTTGACAATTTTCTAAAAGATGCATAATAGATGCATTCAGCAGAAAAGGGCTAGAAGAAACACCAAACACAACTCTGCAGTGCCTATACACGATCCGCCCTTCACTAGATGGGGAAAAAAATCTAAGAAAATCTCTGTCTTTCGGTGCTACAGACAGCATTAAGAAAGCCTTCTCTATATCTGCACTAATACCGATTGGATACATTCTAAATCGATCGAGAATATCAGGTATTAGCTCTATCAAATTAGTTCCCTTTAATAAACATTCATTTAAAGAAGGTTTTCCCTTTTTCGGAGGCCGAGGCGTCAAAAACGGGGCGAATTTTGGTCGTTTGACTATCTAATTTAATAACTGGCCTGTGAGCCAAATAATGGCATTCTTTATTCAATTCTAAATCTGGTACGCGTTCAATAATGTTCAATTTTTCCCAATCCTGAAATACCTTTTGATAATCCATAAAAAATTTCCCACATCCAAATCTATTTATCATTCCTTCATGTCGTTTCCAGACCAATTCTTTATTACTTGGTAACTTCAATAAGTCATACTTCCAAGGGAGTTCTACTTCATACCTTCCATCAGGAAGAATTTTAATTCTGTTATTAAAATCATTTAAGCTAAGTTCAGAGTTTTCTGTTTTTCAATTTCAGTAGGACTGGAAATTCCTAAAACCTCTAGTTCCCAAAGTTTATTAACTGGTATGTTCATAGAATGCATCGATAATGTTGTTACAATATTATCCTTTACACATGAACCCTTTCCAAATACTGTCCAACCTAGTTTCGTTTCTACGGCAGTTAAGCCGGACTCTAATTCTACAGAATTCCCTGTTAATAATTTTCCTAAGACATCTGCACCGATTAAAAGATTGATTTCCGTTTCCTTTCGAAAAGAATCAGTAAATTTTATTTTCTTTCTTTTTAATTCATTCAAGACCTGTTTATCTTCAATCTTCGGAATATATCCGCAAATCATTTTTTCAGAAAGAGCTTCAAAACTACAAGTATACGTCTTATTTAAATTACTAACCTCTACCGGAAATATATCATGTTTTTTTGGTTTTGTTTCACTCCCTCCAAAGAGTGCATGAATCACTGTTTCGCTTCTAAGCGGAAGTGCTTTTAGATGAGTTATTACATTTTCGCTAACGTAAGTACTTTGAGATCCACTATCAATCACAGCACGGATTAACTTTTCCTGACCTTGACACCGAATAATAACGCAAAGCGTTTGCAAAAATACAGTTTTGCTTTTACTGGAGTTAGAGAGAGAACTTTCCGATTTTGGAATAGATTTCGTTTTCATTTCTTTTTCAGAACACATTATTTCAAAGTGATGGTTATTACAATGAGAATTTAATTGATTTTTTTAATATTACAGAATTTACTTAAATGACCAGTTTTGAGACAAGAAAAGCATGCCCCTTTTTTTAACAATAAATTTTGCTTAACAGCTATTGTCATTTTCTTTTGCTGAGTAACATTTTTCACTTGGATGCGACTTATTACAAAAATTACAGTTTAAAATTCTCTTACCTGGGTTGTCCATATTTACTAAAGCTGCTGCTGTCGTCGTTTCTACCTTATTTACCTGTGTTGCATGATAATCCTTTTTCGTGGATTCTGGTGGGGGTGAGGCCGGTCCGTGCCAAAAGAACCATCTCCTCTCCTTTCACCTCTTGCCGAAGAAAGTTCATCAAATGTTCTAAAGAACGGGATCCCTCGGATTCTGTTTGATGATTTCTGCTTCTTTCCCAGGCGACCAACACTTCCTCAGGCAGGCAGCTCTCCACTAAGGCGTCAGAAAATCTCCGTATTTATCTCGAGTCTTCCCCAAGCTCTCCAAGGATCTCAATTTACTTTCAAGTTCATCATAAAGTAAGGGTAAATCTGCCTTCGCTCTTCCGGTAGCAGCATTTTTCATAACCAAAGTTAACAGGTCTCGAACGTAGATTTGTACTAATAAGTCTTCTCGTCCAAATCTTTCTTTCAGTTGATCTATCGCCTTTGGGTAATTTGCAGCAGTAGCAGGGAAACTTAGTACTAATCTCTCTGCTTTGGACCCTGGCTCCATCGATTGTAACAAATACTGCATTTTATCCTCTGCCGCAATTCCTCTATCTTCGTGTATCTTTTGAAATTGGCTCCAAAAGGTCAAATACTCTTTCGCCTCTCCATTGAACTTTTTAGTTCGATTTTTGGGAGTTTAAATTTCCTTGATTCTTTATCGCTCGGAACAGTACACTGTTGCGACTTCAGTTCTATTTTCGTAGTAAGCTCCCAGAACTTTTCTCGGTAGATTTCAGCATCTTCCAAATCTTCAGCGAATAAATGCTCACCATCATCAGACAACAACAATGTTTCTGAAATCGCTTTCTGGCAAGAGTCCATTCTCGCAAATTTATCGTTGAATTGAATTTTCAAAACCGAAAGTGTCTCAAAATTGCAGAGTTCCTGTGCTAATTCAGATTCGATTTTCTTCAAACAATTAGAAAAAGCCGTCCTCAGTCCTTTTCTTTGTGCTTTTAAAGCATTTAAATTCATTTTCGATATCAAAAATTCAGAGTTCA
This sequence comes from Trichonephila clavipes, assembly GCA_019973935.1. NCBI lineage: Eukaryota > Metazoa > Arthropoda > Arachnida > Araneae > Nephilidae > Trichonephila > Trichonephila clavipes. The sequence goes on along the minus strand of BMAU01009544.1, from coordinate 36,137 downwards.
ACTAAAATATTCAAATCCAAAGTACTCGAGTCCTGTCGCGGACGCCACTATGTTCTAGAAATTCAGTTGCAGGTGCATCTACCAGATGCTGAGTAACTTTGGTCAAAATAAGACTAGACGTCTTTCAAATTAATTCTTTTATTCTACTGAGGACGGCACATTAAAATACATAAAAAATAAACGTTCGGCAACCGCCGAGCGTCCAACCAGTACTCTGAATATATTCGTCAGCTCGCAGACTGACGTCACAAAACAACGCCGCCTAGCGACACTTTTATTTCACTTCATTTTGCAACATCGAGCGTAATTTGGAATAAACTTCTGGAAATAACTTGTTAATCCTATAAAACTTTGAAGTTGTCTCGGGGTTTGAGATTGTGGTAAGTTTTGGACAGCTTGTGTCTTAGATGGTGAAGGTTTTATTGTTCCGTTTTCGATTATGTATCCAAGAAATTCTATTTTGCGTTGTAAGAAATTACATTTCTTCAAGTTTAACTCAAGACCGAAGTCTGCAGCTGTTTGGAGAACTAGTCGTAATTTATTTAAACCTTCTGCTTCATTTTGTGATGGAATGAGCAGATCATCTATATACACAATTAGAATGTTGTCACGTATGAGTTTTCGGAAGACAGTGTAAATAAATCGTTGGAATACACTTGGACTGTTTGACAATCCAAAAGGAACACGTAAAAATTCGTATTGTCCTTCATGCGTCACAAACGAGGTGTATTTTGTACTGTTAGGGTCCATGGATACATGAAAGAATCCATTTTTAAGGTCGAGTGAAGTGTAGACTTTATATATATATATATATATATAGAGAGAGAGAGAGAGAGAGAGAGAGAGAGAGAGTTTTCGAATTTATCTAACACTTCTTCTATCAATGGCAAGGGAAATTTATCTTTAATCATTTTTCTATTCAAATTGCGATAATCTACACAAAGTCTGTGTTCTCCGTTTTCCTTTTTGCATAAAACGATTGGTGCTGCGTAATCAGAACAGATAGGTTTTATAATGTTAGCGTTTAACCATTCCTGAATTTGGTTTTCGACAATTTTTTGCTCTACGAAAGGAAGTCGACGAGAATGTTGACTAACTGGGATATCATCACTCAATAAAATTGTCATTTTAAGATCAGTATCGTAAATTTTTTTAGGTTTGTAAGAGCTTACAAGTTGTTCAACATCATTACGAATTTTAGAGTTCGATATATGTGGAAGATCAAGTTTACATTGTTGTTCATCAAAAAGGTTGGCAAGGTTTACCAAAACATCATCATTTTTGCATTCATCAACATCTCGGAATATACGAATTCCATCACGTCCAAATGTAAATTTAGTTTGTTGTAAGAAATCAATCCCTATAATTGCATCTAAAGGGATCGTTTCATCATTAAAGACATGAATTTTTGCGGGTAATGCAGTGTTCTGAATTGTTATGAAATTTTTAAAATAACCTTTGCTTTCGACTCTGTCTCGGCCTATTCCTGAAAATGTACATTGTGATGGGTTCAATGTAGGGTAACCAAGTTTTTGATATGTTTTCTCATTAATTATGGTGGCTTGTGAACCAGTGTCACAAAGTGCTGTAATAGGAATTTTGAAATGGTTATTTCAATGTGCATGAGATTTTTCGGTGGTGTTAATATCGAAATGGAATTTACAGTTCTATCAACTTGCGTATTGATTTTGTGATTGGTTATCGGTGTAATCTTTCGAGAATTCTTGGGGCATTCGGCCAGAACATGACCAAAGTTTTTACATCCATAACATTTTTTTCCGCGTTCTTTATTCGGATATAGGGTACTTTTATGGCCTTTGAATCCACAGAGGTAACAAATTGGTTGTTGGTTTGTAAAGCGCTTGTGTTCAATTCTATGCTGATTAGATGTTGAATTTTCATAATCTCGAAATCGTTTATCTGGAAATTGCTTACTATGTTTTGAGTTTAAAAGTGTTTCGTAAATTTTTAATTTATCCTTGAATTCACTAAGAGTTTTAGAACCATACAAAATTATTTTATTGTTAGAAGAATCAGGGATACCATCAATAATATAATCAATCAGAGAAGAATCATCAACCGCACCCTTGTGAGCTAAATCTCGCACTGTTAAGAAATATTCCTGCAACGTTTCGGTTGGTTTCAAACGTCTGGCTTGCATCATATTGTGTAATTGTGCACTATTGATTCTATCAGAAAATTCGTTTAATAAATGTTCTTTCATTTGTGACCAATTTATGATTCCACGAATCGATCGGATTAAATTTTCGGCTGGACCCTTTAAACATTTCTTTACGAAAATTATTTGATGAATAGGATTTGTGATCTGATATAATCGAAATATGTCTTCTATATCAGAAATGAAAGCTTCAATTGAATAACTGTCCCGAGAAGTGAATGGTTTAACTAGTTCCAGTAGATATCGTAAATTAAAAGATAGGAAAGAGTTACAAATATTCTTTGTTTATCCAACAACGGCAATGAATTTTGAGCTGAATCATTTAAATCAAGAGGTAACATGTTTTCGGAATGTAAATCGTTACTTGCTGAGTCGGACGTAATTGGCTGCGAATGACGGTTTTCGGGCGGAGATTTTTCGTTGAGTTCAATGTCGCTTTCGCTTCCAGAGTTCAGAACAGTAGATTTAAATAAAGTGAGATCACATAAATGCGTTAAAATTATGTCACAGCAAGATTCTAATTCAGTGGTAAATTCTAGATGCAATAAATTACAAACAGCAATTAATTCCTTAAGAGTGAATTCTTTAATAATTTTAGATTTTGTTTCTTCAACATTAAAATCAGTGGGAAATCCGAAAAATTCTCGTATTCTAGAACGATTTTTTTATCACCATTCTCACCAAAAATTAAACGATGCAGAATTTTAATGTTATTTGTGCTACTAGATTTTAATGATTGAGATAACTTTGGATAATCATTTAGGGTACTCATACTGATAATTATTCAAATAAAACACACAAATATACAAATCTTATATTCCCCAAACGAATTCTATGATTTGAAAATATGAATACTCAGATCTATTTCACACACCATGTAATTAATTTAAGCATTTCATTTCAAAAATATCGAGTTCTTATCTTCAAAATATAATGTTTTATTCTAAAAATATTAACTCAAAATCTTTCAACTTTCGTTTCCACCAAAACTTTAAATATTCTTCAAAATAAATCACAACTTCAAATACAAAACTAATTTAAATCATCAAAATACGAATGTTATATTATCAAATATACTCTAAAAATATAAGCAAAGTTTCGATTTCAATTAAAATTCCTGATTATCTTCAAAAATTGTTGTCAACATCAAAAGTTATAGCTTCAAGTTTCAAATATTTTATTATCTTCAAAAGTTACTTCAAATGACCAATATTAGCATCACAATTGTCATTTCAAAAGAATACTTCAATATGCTTCAATTTAGTTTTTCATCAAATGTTGGCTTGAGACAATAGGAGAATCAAATTCGACATCAATTAAAATGCTGCATCAAATATCATCAAATAGCAAAAAATATATTCAAACCATCAAAAGAATAAATTATCGCTATAAAAACATCGACAAGAAACAAACAGTTTCGTTTTCGCCGTTATTCATCACAAAGAATTTTTTTTTACATCAAATAAATTTCTTTTTCAAATTAGAAGATAATTCTCCAATTTTCTCATGGGTCATACTTTTTGTTGAAGCATTCTTAATTTCATTTTTTGAACATCGAAATGGCTACTTACAGTTTTGAGTAGTTTCTGAAGTAAAGGATTCCACTTTAAAAGCGAAAGTCATCTCGTTATTAACGGCTTAGGAAACTCGTATATCAGGAACTGATGGCAGAATGATGTCTAGGGGGTTTCGTTTTAATTTAAAAAATTAATCGATTAAGGGCAACGCCACTTAAGGTAAAACTGGCATTGGCCGAGCCCTCATGTGAGTGTGTCCGTTATTTAAATACCTCAAAAAAGGAGACTTCTTAAGTTAATTACTTTAATATAGATAAAAAGGATATAATAGGACGGACACACAGGTAAAAAAAAGAGAATAAGGCTATCTGCCTTTACATAGTTAGATTTAAAACATCACGCGTGTTAGAGGTTTTTCATCTCGCGCTTATGGCGGCGGGAAGAGGACTGTCTCGCAATCTCGGCTGACTGCATCGAGTCACTTCAGTTCATGTGTGGCTTCGGAAGTGGTCTGCGAGTAGCTGACATCCACACACACACACACACACACACATATATATATATATATATATATATATATATATATATATATATATCAGTAGTTTCTATTGAGAAGAATCGTACTTTACATTTTGATGTCTCAGAAACAGAAAAGCAAAACCCCGTGTGACCTAGTTTTTCAAAATATTGGTGTTTATATGCCAATGTCTATGATTTTTCTACAGAAATAACCTTATATTACAGTATTTATTTTGGTGAATTCCGTAGTTTTCTTTTTTCGATCTCTCGACTGATTATATTTGATCAAAATCCAAAATATTTCATAGCGCGTAACAGAAAACCCTATATTCCTGGCAATTGTTAAGTTGTGCATTCCAAATATGATAGTTCAATATGTGGGATTCATTTTTAAAAACAAAACCGTATATATTCAGACCCCGAATAAAGGAATTTTTTCCTTTCCCGATTAAAATGAAAGCAAAAAAAAAAAAAAAAAAACACCCTATTTAACGAATAAAAAATCACGAATTAACGAATTATTTTCAAGTACAATTTTTTTATCTTAATTTGGATTAGCAAAAACTGGATTTCTTTTCAACTGTCAGATCATTTTGTCCAGAACAGAAAAAAAAAAAAAAAAAACTTTTCTTGTAAGCACCAAATTTCGACAAGGAATGGTTCGACAAATTATTAGGCTTTACAGGTGCAAATGAATCATGAGCGTTGCCTTTTGCATGAGTTTCGAATAGGGTTGGAAATTAATTTTTTTATCTCATCCCATTCCACTGTTCAGAGCGTATTTTAATATTTTTTACCAATGCTCACTTTTTTGAGAGAAGTGAGGTTTATTATACATACGGCTCTGAAGAAAATTTGCTTCTCAAAATTTGTGAAGCTGAACTAATGTATTGATTGTTCGATTGTATCAACTTGATTCCTTAGATACATTAAAATAAATAAGAAACATTTAATTTAAAGCTTACAGAAACATTGCTTTTGTTCGAACAAAGATCTTTTTTTTTTTACTTTAATGAGTGTCTAGTAGGTAAATGTGCAGATTATCTTGGTAATTCGCAGATTACCTAGGTAATTCGTGAAATAAAACAATTTTCCACACACACACTTTAACGGTTCACTATAATAAATCCACAGATTAACTGATTTCTGCGTTTTTGCGGTAACATAAATACGCCTTGCTCAGTCAAAGCTTTAACTGTCCCCAGAGTATATATATACGCCCTGAAATAAGATTTTTTTTTTTTTTTTTGCACTGCTATCAGTAAAACAATCCCGAAATCTCTGGAATGCAATACAATAACCTTGACAGTGTTTGAGAAGAATTTGCTTTTTTTAGAAAGACTTATTTTTGCCCTTTTTTTTCCCTGCTCAATACACCGCATACGCGAGCCTTTGTGAAAAACGATGGCATTTTGGAGCGAATCCGTCACTAGGCGTTTCTCAAACTATGGAGCGCGCCCACCTTGAGGGGCGTGATAACTGTACGAGGGGGGCGCGAAAAGTAGAAAACAAAAGATTATTCAAAAAATTATTAATTTAATGAAAATAAGCATACAAAATGCTTTCTGTTATAATAAAATATAAAATACACATTTACACGGATATAATACACTTATAAATGTATCAGTACTGTACAATGTATTTTATTATTAACTTAACAATACTAAATTAAGAACAAGTGGACAATTACCAGTGATCCCATGGGCTTTAATTAACACTTTTCCTGATAATCTGTACGGATTATAATTAGTTCCTTTACTGCCGATTAAAAGTTACGCGATTCGTTCCCCAATGCCACCGTTTACCACGTAGTTGTGCGTAATTTGATGTTTTTTGGGGGGGACTGGAGGATAGAAGAGGAATAAATAAGCAAATCCTCTGAAATAAGTAAATCCATAGCAAACACTGTCAAGGTCCTTTTACTGCATTCTAAAGCCTTCGGAATAATTGTATGGATAGCAGTGCACAGAAAAGATTGCACTTCGGAAAGACGTATATATACGTCCAGAAAATTAATGCTTTGGCTGAGTGAGACATTTACATACGTCGGTGGCACATAAGAGATTAAACTCGTATTTTATATTTAGTGTCAAAGTATAGTATTATTGAATTCAATACATTGCTACTGTATTGGAGGGGAGGGCGCGATGAAAAAGATGACTGAATATTGGGTCGCGAATATTGAAAGTTTGAGAAGCACTGTGTTACGTTTAATCGGAAGCGGTCACAGACCTTTATGAGCGATGTGTTTTTGTTCAGAGTCATATTTTGAAGGATGATGTGTTTCAGCATTTGAGTTGATTATATTTTTTAAGTTATAGATTCAGAGTCAGGGAACTTTTGAATCCTGCCTCATTTATTTATTTTTTGGATTAAAACCAAGATATGATGCCACAACGATCATCCACATGCAAAAGTTATTGCTCAATACAGGAAAAAAAACACAAAAAGGCTTATAGTTAAAAAAATTATGATTATTTAATTAAAAAGTTGTATGATCTTTTATAAAATTATATATGATGTTTTCTATGTATATAGTGTTAAAGAGAGATATAGCATTTTACAGTGCTATATGAGTCGCACACAATTTTGCTCCCTATTAAAACAAAACTTAAACTGTCATAAACCTTCCTGTCATTTTTGGTGATTTAATCGTTAAATTTTTATATAATTGTTTTTGTTTCGATATTTTATAAAATATATTGTTTCTTAGCATCCGTTTCTTATTCCGGTTCATTTTCAATAAATGATGATAAATGAAGAAATATGTATATATGTATTAGAGTAAATATGTACTATATACAGTGGCGCACACAAGGCGTGACTGGGGTCCGCCCCCCCCGCAATCCCTTGATTTGTTTCGATTGATTATAATTCCATGTATGTAGAGCGTAAAACTTAATAAAATATTTGTTATTATTAAATATTTTATTAATTAATGCTAATTATTTATTCAATAATAATTTGTTTACTGTTTTTTGTTCCCGAAAATCGGCAAAATCAATAGAATATGTTGGGAGACACATTGGAGCATGATACGAGAATGGTGGACTTTCGACACTGGACCCCCACCTTGAAAAATTCTTGTGTGTGCCTCTGACTATATACACTCTGTCGCAAAAAAATATATGCACCCAGAAGAAATCAAGCTACAATCACGAAACTCGGCAAGAATGTAGTCTGGTAAGAGATATGCAAATGATTAAAATTTCGAAGCCAATGAGACAAGGCTAAGTGTGCTATGCGCATATTAGTTGCGCAACTGGGAGAGCCAAAAGCATGAGTACGAGCGCCGTACGGCTATCCAAACGAATCTGATGACTTTGATAGACGATATTGAGACTTAGGATGCCTCTAAGACGTAACCGGCGGCAGTACGAGCAGCTGACGGACTTTGATAGGGGCCGTATAATAGCCTCAGAGAAGCAGGTTGGTCGAATAGACGTATCGGCCGCCACCTCGGTCGGAGCGATATGGTAGTTGCTCGGTGTTGGCAACAGTGGATCACAGAAGGTAGAGTGTACCGTCGTGGAGGGTCAGGACGTCCCAGGAACACAAATGATCGCGAGGATCGTGCAATCAGAAGAGTGGCCACTTCGGCACCAACAACGTCGCTAGCATCGATTCAACGTCACTTACCTCCTTCCAGACATCCAGTGCCATCAAGAGAAACCATAAGGAGACGACTGACCGAAGTTGGCTTGAGGAGCCGACGTCCGCTAAGACGCTTACCACTGACCCCACATCATAGGCAGTGTCGACTGGATTTTTGCCGACCTCGGGCAACTTGGAGTGTGACAGACTGGAGACGTGTCATCTTCAGTGATGAATCCCGATTCAGTCTCAGTGCTGATTACCACCGCACACGTGTCTGGAGGCGCACCGGCCAGCGGTCCGATCCGGCATTTATTGTCGAGCGGCATACAGCAATTTCACAAGGTGTGACAGTGTGGGGAGCAATTTCTTGGGACACACGATCATCTTTAGTGGTCCTTCAAGGCACTTTGACAGCTCGCAGATACGTGGACGATATTTTAACGCCGATTGTGCTACCCATGCTATCAAGTCACCCAGGTGCCATTTATCAACAGGATAATGCTCGTCCACATACTGCGCGACTCTCCCAACAATGTCTTCAAGGATATGACGTCCTACCATGGCCTACCAGGTCACCAGATCTTTCGCCAATAGAGAATGTCTGGGACGCGCTGGGAAGGCAACTGCAGCCGTCCCGAGATACAGGAGAGAATTAACTGCGCAGATGCAAAGACTATGGCAGGATCTTCCACAGGGGGTCATAAGTGATCTAATTGAATCGATGCCACGCCGAATTTCGGCTTGTATAGCTGCCAGAGGTGGCTTTACTACTTACTGATTTTTAACCTTTTGCAAGCTGTAACCGCTTAATAAAATGATATTTTGTTCTGAATTTTTAATCATTTGTTTATTTTCATATACACTACATGCATACCAAATTTCGTGAATGTAGCTCAATTTCTTCTGGGTGCATATATTTTTTTGCGACAGAGTGTATAAGAATTATAATATATATCTAATATATATTATAAATGTGTTTGTGAAAATCTTTGTTGGTCTTTCACGCAAAAACTACTGAATGGATTTTAATGAAACCTTAGAGTAATATAGCTTATACATCAGAATAGCACATAGGCTATAATTTATAGCATAGACTATAATTTATAAAGATTTGGGAAAGTGTCAAAAATATAACGATATTTGTCAAGTAAGTAGGAAAAATTGTCTTCTGCTAGCAATTCTGGCATGCGCTGCAAAAAAAAAAAAAAAACACGTCTGCATATATCTATCTTTTGTTTGTGAAAAACCTTTCTTGTTTTGGCTACGCAAGGTGCTCGCTTCTAATTAATTCCTCTGATATAATGCCTATTTTTTTTTATTTCAGAATCAAACTAAGTTTTGAAGGGAGAGGTTGTTATAATCTCTCTTTATTTTAATGTTTTTTTAAACATTTTATTATGCATATTTGGTAGTAAGAAATTGATCTTTTTCCAAATAAATGCTTTTATCAGTTCTGATACTTAAAGTAAAATAAGCTTTCTCTTTCACACTGCATCATTTGCACTAATTTTCAAAATTTATTTGTGGTTAGTAGTTAATTATAACGCTATAATTTTAATTGAATAGGCAGATATAATTATTTTTACACTTAAAAACGCAATAACTATTGTTCTGTATTTCTTGGAGTGTGAGAGTGAGTGTGAATATTATTAATGTTGCACTGTTCAGCTACACGAGGGCTTTTGGCAACGGATCACGTAATTCTGAACCATAGTCATGTAACGTGGACGACATCTGAGCTGGCGACCCTTTCTCCTAACTACCACATCACACCAACTTAGAAGGAATATTCTACCAATAATTAGCAGGAATATTCTTTGAAATCCACTCTTCCAAGATATATGGCAGCATGGCTTCCATGATGAGTTATTTAGCGGAAAAATAGTTTGTCAAAATTTAAGTGTCTTATGTTTTTGTATGTTAATGAAGACCTTAGAAAATGATTTGACTACTTATTTTAAGTTAACGGTATATATGATTAATTTTACAGTGGAATATCTTTATTTAATTTATTAGCTCTAACGGATTAAATTTTCCAAAGTAGAGTATTTTGTTTATGTATATCCTTTAATTTTAAATGTAGCGATCCCAAAAAAAATATTGTATGAAAAAAACTGCAGTAAATCATAATGCGGTTGGATAAAGTATTAAAAGTGCATCCCCCACGGCGGGTCTTACAAAGCTCTAATAAAGCTCGAGTTATGAAAGTAGCTAGGCATTTGCCAACTTGACTCTATCGTTAACATTTCGCTATGTTTTTCATTGGATCGTCATTGTGATTTAAGAAACGGCGTTGCTTGCGAATATTACAACTTTAACATAAAATAAATACTACAGAAAGTAATATTAATGTATTCACCCGTGCGAAGAATGGGTATACCAGCTAGTATATATATATATATATATATATATATATATATATATATATATATATATATATATATATAAATTAAGTTATAATTTAAGAAATAAGTTAATACTTCAAAAAGAATATCAAGGAAACGAGCATTATTCAGCCTTATTTATGAAACTGATTTATTAGCAGTGTATAGGTTAACGCTACTTAAAATGAAGCTTCTTTTAAATTTAAAATATTCATAAGTAGAGAAAACAATATTTTCGTTTCCAATTAAAGCTATATCAAAGCTATATACAATCACCTTCAAAACATTTCAGTTTATTTTTGAGATTAGAAAGTTTTATTTCATTTCGAAAAGTTTTGTCTTTTTCATGAACTTCCGATGAAGAAACATCAAATACAACAACAGCGACAAGTTGAAACTGGAATAAATGAAAATAGAGTAAGCGTACTTTAAAGCGACCTATTTCCCAGACTCAAATCCAAAAATGTTAATAATTGCTCGAAAGATGTTAAAAAATCCCAATAGTGTTCTGAAAAATTAGAGACCACCCAATGCGATTTCAATGCCTGTTTTACACACTAGAATATTTTCATAGTATCGGAAAATCTCTGTTGGACTCGTGTCTTCGAGAAGTAAGTCTTCTTTGCACCGAAGAATAACTTTCCCAAAATCTTGAAATAGAAGAGTGCAGAATAAGGTCAGCATATTTTGCATTATGCTCAAAAATAGCCGGAGAAAATAAATGTATACATACTGCATTTTGTAAGGCAATCCAATCATCTTAAAAAACAATAGAGCTGTTTTTCCTTATTCTAAGCCTGGATCTCTATAGTACCATAAAACCATCGTGCATGTTGCAGGCATTATGAACAATGCAATACTTATTACATTTTAAACACTGAAGAATTTCCTTTTCAAGTAATTAGAATTTATGAGTGATATCAATTTGAGAATCCTTCATATATCGTGGCGTTTTTGAAAACTTTTATGCTAAAATAAAAGACTTATCCTTGTTGTAAAGAACAGCGTAATCGCTTTCCTCAGGAACAATCTACTGCTTAAATATAACTGAATAGGAATAATAACTCCATGAATGAGAGAGAATCACATGCATCTCATTAGTACAACACATACTGGTGTATGTTAGCAATAGCGACGAATTTAGCGGACTGTAAACAATTGTGGTCTAAGACTAAAAGGTTTCGGTTTTGAATTGCTGTCTGTTGAAAGAAAATTGATTCAATCATAAGTCAAGTTCAATTTGATATAATTGGATATAATTCAATGCTGAAGAACATTTCACTATGATTAGAATAGTTCACATGTAATAATGTACGTAGTTCACAAGTATTAACATTTTTTCACAAGAATATTTCACAATAGAATGTTTCACAAAAAACGAGTGTTTTCATCTTAAGAAAGATACATGCACTGGCTGTTGCCACAAGACTACTTCTAAATAGAAAGTGTCTCATTGCAACAGCGCTACCTAACGGCTTTTACTATTCAACATACCGCCCCCTTGAAACCTCAGAAGGGTTTCAAAAAGGAGAGGTTACGAAATATACAACAATGAAATACATATATGATAAAATAAGAATAAAAGAATTAAATTAAAGTTCATATTCTTGAGAGTTAGGTAAAAGATAAATCTTGTTCACATTTCTAGTTAATTGTCCGTATTTGGTATTTACACTCACAACACGTACCTTTTGGTCAGGTCCGAAAAAAAGTTTATTAATTCGACCAAGAGTCCAGTTTAATGGAGCAGTTTATTTTTTCTCGACAATAACCATATCTCCTAATTGAAGATTTGGCTTAGTTCTCCACCACTTGGACCTAGGTTGAAGTCTATGTAAATACTCCGTGGACCAGCGACCCCAGAAGTACTGACGTAGTCTTTGAATCAGGTTCCATCTTTCAGAAAGAGGTACAGACCTTGAGGGCTGAGATGGTTCTGGAAACTGATGAATAGGACCTCCCACTAAGAAGTGGGCTGGAGTCAATGCGGTGAAGTCGGACGGATCTGGAGAGAGCTCTGTGAGAGGTCTTGAGTTAAGACAAGCCTCTATCTGTATCAATAGAGTAGAACACTCTTCAAAATTAAGAAGTACAGAGTTAGTTGCCTTTATAAGTAATTGTTTGGCACTCTTGATTGCTGACTCCCACAAACCTCCAAAGTGTGGGGTATATGGAGGAATGAAAGACCACTCAATTCCTTTGAGAGAAAGAAAATTTTGTACTTCTTCTTGCAGACATAAATCCACGAGCTTTCTCAGATGACTCGAAGCGCCTTTAAAATTGGATCCATTATCCGAGATGATTTTGCTCGGACAAGACCTTCTAGCAATGAAACGGCGTAAAGCAGCTAGAAATGCAGCAGTCGATAAATCGAAACAAGTTCAAGATGTACAGCTTTAGTAGCAGTACAAATGAAAAGACAAATGTAAGATTTAAATTTTGTCACACTTCGTTTATGAGCACATTTAGTGGTTAATGGACCAGCAAAATCCAAGCCAGTACTTTCGAATGGACGAATTTGTTGAAATCGGATAGGTGGTAAATCACCCATTAATTGAGAAGAAGATCTCAGATTCATCTTGAAGCAAATTAGACACTTTTTTGAGTGTATGACGAACTACTGATCTACCATCCACAAACCAAAATTTTTGTCTTATCAAAGACAATGTCAGTTGTGGACCTGCATGAAGATAAGTAATGTGGTAAAAATTTATTACCTTTCTTGTGAACTCATGACTTTTGGGCAAAAGCATAGGATGTTTTTGGTCATATGATAGACGCGTATTCCTCGAAAGTCTACCTCCTACCCGAAGAACTCCCTCAGAATCACAAAACAGGTTCAATGGAAGTAATTTGTTATCCTTTGGTAAAGGGTTTCCTTGAAAAAGACATTTAAATTCATTCGGAAATTCTGCTTGTTGAATCAAACGTACAATAGTAACAACTGCAGTATGAAGTTCCGATGATTTCAAGTAACCAAAAGTTCTTGAGACTGGTGAATGGCTATTTTTATGAATCTCAAAATCCAGGCACAGACACGAACTAACTTTGTAAAAGACGATATTCTGTCAATAAATTCTGATAAAGGCACAATTTTAGCAACACATGTAACAACGCTCCTCTTCTCTTTCAAGGCATTATCCGGAAAGGAGAAAGTTTCTGGGATTTTTATAAGATGACGTTTCATTCATGGGTTGATTTAACCAGAGAGGTCCCTGAATCCACTGATCATGAGCTACAAGCTGAGAAGGTAAGAGTCCTCTCGTGCCTAGATCGGCTGGATTCTCAATTCCCGAAACATGACACCATTCAACTGATGGAATTGTTGTTTGAATTTTGGAAACTCTGTTGGCGACAAATGGTTGCCAGCGATATGGTTCTGTTTTTAGCCAAGCTAAAGTAATTGTCGAATCCGTCCAGGCAATGGTTCTGTGAATAGATAAAGGAAACTCCCTTAACACTACTTGTAACACATTAGACAGCAACAATGCTGCACACAGCTCAAGCCGAGGTAAAGATTGAGTTTTAAGCGGGGCTACTCTTGTTTTAGAAGTGAGAAGCGATACACTTATACACTCGGATGCGATACATTTGAGGTAAATTGCTGTACAGTATGCTCTTACAGAGGAATCGCAAAAGGCATGAATCTCAAGTTGAATGTATGAAGGTAGCAAGACACATCTCGGTATTTTCATTTTCTCGATAAGATGAAGTTCCTTTCGGAAGGTTGTCCACTGTTTATTTAAATCTTCCGGGATTGGTTCGTCCCATTCTAGATTTAATTTCCATAGCTCTTGTAAAAGGATTTTCATAAAAACAATGAATGGCGATAAAAGTCCTAGAGGATCAAACACACGAGATATTTCAGAAAGAACATCTCTTTTGGAATAAATGCACCTCTCTTCTTGTAATGAAACACTGAAACTGAAGAAATCAGATTTGGGATTCCATTGTATCCCAAGGATTTTTATTTCTTCAGCATTTTGCACCCTTTTAAGATCTTTATTTTCGGCTACCTCCTTGATCACTATTTCTCTGTTAGACTGCCACTTTCGAAGGTTGAACCCTCCTTTTCTCATCATCTCCTTTAGTTGCCAGACGAGTTCAACTGCTTCTTTTTCAGTCGCGGCACCACTTAGTAAATCATCTACGTAAAAATGATGAAGTGTAGCGAATGAAGCCAAAGGATACCTTTCCCCTTCATCAAAAGCAAGTTGAGTCAAGGTTCGAGTGGAAAGATATGGTGCACATGATGTCCCATACGTGACAGTGGTTAACCTATATTCCTTCACCGTCTCCTTTGGATTATCTCTCCATAGAATTCGTTGCCAATTTGTATCTTCCGATGAGATCCTTATTTGACGGAACATCTTTTCCAAGTCTGCACACACAGCTATTTGAAATGTTCTGAAGGAAAGCAGAATTGGATACACGTCTCGTTGCACTCGGGATCCAACCATTAGTATGTCATTAAGAGAATACCCTGATGTTGATTTGGCTGATGCATCGAAGACAACCCTCAGTTTTTTGTTGTACTGGAATCTCGTAGAACCGCGTGATGAGGAAGATAATATGCTTCCCTTTTAGCGTAGTCATTTTTAGGAACAAGCTCCATATGCCCTAAAGTTAAATATTCTTGCATAAAGTCTCTATATTGAGAATAAATCGCAGGTTTCTTGATTAGTGAATGTTCTAATGATTTTAATCTTCGAATAGCTGATTCTCTCGAATCTCCTAATTTAGATGGTGATGAATGAAATGGTAATCGCACTACATATCGACCATCCTCATTTCTAACATGAGTATCTAAGAAATGATCTTCACATGCCCTTTCTTCACTAGTCAATAAGTTAGCTTCAGGTACTGAATCTAACTTCCAAAAGTTACTCACTAACTCGTCAGTTACTACCTGGATGCTATTAACCGCAATTGAAGAAAACATCTCTTCAGAAGGAACATTTCCTGCGACTATCCACCTAAATCTGAACGAACTGCAAAGGGTTTATTGTCCCCAAGGGAAAGAGATTGACCCTTTAGCATAGGAAGAGCTATGTTTACACCAATGAGAATATCGATAGGACCACTCTTAAAAAAGTAGGATCAGCTAACTTCAAATCACTAAAAGGCTCAGACCAAGAAGAATCTAAACTGAAATGTGGAAGTTGACCTACAATCTTATTAACTACATATACTGAAGTTACAAACGAAATATTAGATGTAAAATGAGGTGTAAACTTAATCTCCGAAATACCATTAGTTCGAGTATCTGATGCTCCAAGGCATGAAATGCGCACATTTGTTCGCTTCCTAGGCAATCCAAGTCTTTCCAAACAACTACTAGTAATTAAGCAAGCCTGGCTTCCCGGGTCAAGAAGAACACGACACAACCGAGTTCCACCGAAAGAATCACAAACATTGACTAGTGCAGTACATAGAAGCACCTGAGAATTGGAATCGAACCCTGAACAGGAAGTTATACTTGGATTATTTACATTAGGAGGATTTGGACCTGTATCAGTATTAGTAGCATCAAACACAACTGGGTGAAACACTTTCGCTGAAGCTGAAAGTACTGAATTATTATCCTCTCTAGGAATGGAAGAATTTGGCTCACTGGGAGTCATAAAATGTAACAATGTGTGATGCGATTTCCCACATTTTCGACACTTATTAGTGCTTTTACAAGCAGACTTCCTATGAAATTTAGTCAAACAATTGAAACAAATGTTATTCGATTTTACAAAATTCACTCTTTTTTTTTGAACAGAAAGATTTAGAAATGCATCACATTTATTTAAATTATGATTGCTCTGACAGTAAGAACAATGCAGTTGGAAACCTGAAGCAACTAGTGTTACTTTTCTTGTTACTAATGTTTCTTTTAACTCCATAACCTTCAGTCATAAGTGATCTAGCATGATTCGAAAGAAATTGTAAAAGCTCGCTGAGCGAAGGAATTTTTTTCATTATCTAGAGACCTTTCCCACCAACCTCTTGTGGTTGAGTCTAACTTAAATTGAATGATAAACATTAGAATTATGTCTGCTGTGCCCTCGACCTTGAGATCTAAAGTCTCCAATAATCGAACGCATTCTTTAGTCGAATCGACTAACTTTAGAATTTGAGCATGGGATTCACAAGTTATCGGCGAAATATTCATAAGTTTTTTTCATTAAAGAACTCAATATTTCACGCTTATGAAAATATCTTTCCTTTAAAAGATCCCAAGCAATCTGAAAATTACCATCTGTTATTGGAAGTGATTGAACTATCTTCTGAGCATCTCCTTTTAAAACCCCTTTGAGATATTGTAATTTTTGAGCACCAGTTAAATTTTGATTATTTGTAACGGCTGCTTGAAACAGATCCGAGAAAGTTAACCATTCATCAATAACTCAGAAAATGTCGGAAGCGACAAGGTAGGGAAGTTTAATTTCGGTTGAATCAGAATTTCTTGTATAAATTACTTCCGTACTTTATTTGTTTTATTTAAATGCGAGACCCGTCTTTCTAATAAAATTAACATTTCCTCCCATGTATCAAGCAGCTCTTGTTTTCTAAAATATAGCCCTCAATTTCATCATCGTTAGCAAGGCTAAATAAATTATCAAAAAGGGTTTTCAATTCTTCCCCTATCACATCAAACATATTTTTTTTTCTAATTTTGAGCTCGGTAGAATCCAATTCATTAATATCCTGTAACGTTTTATTTTTTAAACTCGTTAGTGATGATATAATGGCTTTTTTCTGGTTTAAGCACGCTTTAGATTTCATATTTAAATTTTGAACAATTACTGATCAGAAGAATTCCATTCATATAGATATTTAAATCAAATTAAAATAAGTAACACAAGTGCTTTTTACATTCGGAATCCAATCACATTGATTTTTACTACTCAAATGCAAAAAAAAAAAAACAGAAAGAACACTAAATAAATCTTCACAGAAATAAATCACATTAAAATACTAAAGCATTATATTTAGAAATAAAACAAGCTAAAAGCACACACAAACAGCATTCAGATAATATGTTTACAAAATGAACTGACTCACCCGACCTAACCATCCGAGAAACACCCTGAAGAAACCAATAGAGTAATCCACTCGTCCAAAGAAACGCCGAATGTAGGTCACACACAAGTAACTCCTCAACAAAACGAAAACACAAATTTTGAATTCTATAACCTGATAAAACCTTTAAATGCTTAGATACTCCGAGCGATCGGACCATTAACTTATGTATGTTAGCAATAGCGACGAATTTAGCGGACTGTAAACAATTGTGGTCTAAGACTAAAAGGTTTCGGTTTTGAATTGCTGTCTGTTGAAAGAAAATTGATTCAATCATAAGTCCAAGTTCAATTTGATATAATTGGATATAATTCAATGCTGAAGAACATTTCACTATGATTAGAATAGTTCACATGTAATAATGTACGTAGTTCACAAGTATTAACATTTTTTTCACAAGAATATTTCACAATAGAATGTTTCACAAAAAACGAGTGTTTTCATCTTAAGAAAGATACATGCACTGGCTGTTGCCATAAGACTACTTCTAAATAGAAGTGTCTCATTGCAACAGCGCTACCTAACGGCTTTTACTATTCAACAACTGGTATAATGTACTGAAAGGATTTTTTCTTGTTTGATTTGAATCCAAGATGAATTCCAAAGAGATGTAAAAGTTTTACAAGAAGACACTTCTTTCTGTACCAAGAATTCTGCAGACTTTTGTTTTTCTTCCAGATATTAGATATTTTAGATCTTATAAAAAAAGTATTTGTTCTCCTTTAATAAACGTAGTTAATTAAATTCATTGTAAAGTGTTTTGAATTATGGTATGCTTTGGTACGAATTATTATTGATAAAATCTTTTTTTAGTGCTATTGTACAAAAATTATACAGCTTTGATCAAATTTCCCACAACAGTATTTTTAAGCAAATCCAAATCAAATTATTTTAGAACTGCGTTATTGAATACGCTTATTTTCCTTTTGTAAAATGTGCTTTAAATAGACATCATTTTTGTGATCAATAGTAATACTGATCCCTGAAATTTTTTTTTTGCTCTTTGTAAACAGTGAGAAAAGCCTTTTAACAAGTAGCAAAACTATATGTTTCCAATTCCTTTTAAGGTACTATTACTTATTACCACGAATAAAAATTGTTTGAAATTTATTTGACAGCATTACACTTATAAGCGATTAGGAATTCAGGCATGAGAAAAATTTTATAAAAGTGTTTTGATAAATTATTGTATTACATGAAATGCGTTTTAATAAGAAACATAAAAATGGGAGCGTTTGTCATGATAGACCTTTGAATTTACCTTTTGAAAACAATAAAAGGTTTTCAAGTTTTATTTGGTTTCTTTCTGTGGAGAATGGAACCTCTTTTTATTATAATGAAATAAATTTCAGATTTTCATGAAGCAATCAATCGTTATATATAGTTAGCTTAACAATGTCTCTAAAATGTATTTTTATCCAAAATAATAGACGATGTACTTTTTAATTAACAAATAATTAATTTAGTAATGAAATAATAAAAATAATCCTTTTAAAAACCATATATATATATTAATTAAAATACATTTTCGATAAGTAATAAATAAAAGAAAAATTTACAGATAGCTATTGAAACGATTGCTTTCCTTTTAATGCATGAATAAAAAAGAAATATATATATATATATATATAAATGTAAGTTATAAGAAACACAGTATGGGGGAAAGCCTAGAAATATATTTACATGTACTGAAAAAAAAAAGAAAAAAAAATCTGATAAAAACATTTTGATATTTTATTTTAATTTTATAGTTATTCATTCCGCTGTGTTTAGTAAATTATTTAAACACGTATCGGACGAAAAAAAGCATATTATACAAAACTAACATATTCATCATTTTAACTACTATAATTTCCTTCTTAGGTCTTAAAATAATAAAATGGATTAAAAAAATGTTCATTTAGCAAATAATTGTGACATACCATTTGTTTAAGAAGTAGCAGTAAAAGGGAAAAGTATCTGGTAGTGTAATACAATGATATTACTTTCTGTTGTATTTTACGTTAAAAGTTTGCCATCACCTCTCCCTTCGAAATCTAGTTTTATTATGAAATAAAAAAATAATGATTACACTGATCAACAGAATAAATTAAAAGTGAGCGAGCATTGAGGCATGGCGTAGACAAAACAAAATGGGCTTCTTCACACATAAAAGATAAATATATGCTGTCGCGGGATTTTTTGCAGGGCACCCCAGAATTGCTTGCAGATGGCAGACTTTTTTCCTACTTACTTGACAAATATTGTTATATTTTGGACACTTCACACAATATCTTTCTAACTTACAGCCTATGTTATTCTGATATATAAGCTATATTACTGTAAAGTTTCATTAAAATCCATTCAGTTGTTTTTGCGTGAAAGACTACCAAACATCCAAACATACTTTCGTATTTATAATATATATCTTGATAAATTGTTTCAACGTTTGAAACAACCATTTCATTTAGTGTAATGATACTATCTGTTACCCGTCCGTTTCACAAGATATGTCCAGACACTGTAAGACTATACATTATTATTTTAAGCTGTTGATATCTAAGACCTAGCCTTAGGTTTTTGATTGAACTGAAAAATAACCTGATCACCGTCTCCTCTTAAAGACAAGGACTAAAAAGGACAAGACTTTATTTCTAAAACAGAAATAGATTTATTATTTTCGTCCCTCTAGCATCTCTCCCTCAGAATTGATATCCTCAGACCTCATTTTTAGAAAATATCTAATCAACAAAGGAATATGCACATGTAGAATTAACTACAAATTTTAGTCTAATTGTTAAGAAACTTGACGTAAAACGAACCGTAAACTCCTTTAGGGTCTATTTTTGCAAAAATCACTCTTAGAAGATATATATTGAAAACAAGTAATGTATATATATATATCAACAAAGAAAAATTTTATTTTAGCTACTTTTTATTAAAGAGTTACAATTAGTATAAATATGTATATACATAGGACAGAATCACAACATTAAGTGGTCATTAATTTTTATTAATTATCTTTAAAGTATCGTATTGTCATCCAAATCAATCGTGTATATAAAATTTCAGTTCAACTGAATGCACGTGAGAAAAAAAACCGTTTCAAGTTTTGACACAAGTCGTCAAAAGGGTCACTAAGTCACCAAAAATGATGCCAACGTGGCTGTATTTGTAATTCTTTAAATAATTAGTTTTAATCCATTAATTTTTATTAATTATAATTAAATTATTGTATTGTCATCCAAAATAATCATGTCCCGTAAAATCCGGCGTATAACACGCACTTTGAACGCAGAAATTAAGATTGAAACTTAAGGGAGCGCGTTATACGCCGGGTATAAAAACGATGGCTTTAAAAATAACAAAAGAGATGAGCATAAAAAAAATGTACTCCTACATGTATCGAAACACTGTTTATTTTTTAAAGTAATGACTTGTCTTATGAACTAAAAGAGTTTATGGTGTTAACTATTGCACGATGATTAAAATATATTAAAAATGAAATAAATTTTTGCATCCATTTCAGAAGGCAAAAATATTCAACATCCTTATTCCGCTCACTCCGTTATTGTATTTTTATTTCCCTAGCTACGGGGGGTTCTACGGTTCTCATTAAATCCATCATATGATTTTTTTTCATTACCAAATAAAACAAGAAAAAGACTACTAATCTGAACTTAAAAATATAAATTATTTCTCTGACAAATAGGACTAATATCCAATCATATCCAAGCTCATCTGCCTTCCTTCATCCATCAACACCAGTTACTTCAAGCTGCAGTTCTAGAAGTTGTGAAGATCCCCTTGGATCTCACTTTGAGAACGAGAATAATTTGGAGTCAGATAAGAGCCAGTAGCCATTTTTATAAATAACTTTATATATTTGGTTATCTTTCCCAAATATATAATCAAAGACTTTTAATAACAAATAAATCAAAAAAGTAGTTATATGAGGTTTAAAAGAGACTTGCCTTTAAATTAGCTTGAATATCTAATGATCCAATTAATTAACAATTAGAATATCGATCACGCATAGATTACCGCAATAAGCGATCCCAGAATTATATTCAATAATATTCCTACTGAACATTTAATTTTAATCTCACTCCTAATATAAAGCTTTAATGAGACTTTAATCAATATTTACCACACTGCAGCTCAGCTCAGCTTTTTCTGAGATTTTATCCTCCTAGAAATCTCCAATAATAAATCTCTAACTTCACTATTATACCTTCCTGCTTCAATCTCTCTCCTACTGCTTTTTACTTTACTATTCCGTTTGACTTAAATACTATATTTAATATGCATATAACAAGGAATCCTGTCCTCTTTGGAGCTGATTGGAAATAGGTAGGGGAATTAAATTTCCCTAAAAAAGACGTCTCAGAAGGTTAGTGATAAAGTTCCGTATAGGTATGTCACAAAGTATGCTTTTTTTTAAAAGTCTGGGATAGTATCTCGAATAAATGATTAAAACATAAAAACAATGTATACAAATATTTCAGATTTCTTCGTAAAAAAGGGGGTGCGAGTTATACGGCGAATATACCTAAAAATTAAAAAAATCAGCTTGAAAGTATTTTTGCGCGTTATACGCCGGATTTTAAGGTAATACAAAATTTCAGCTCAATTGAGTGCTTTAAAATGTATTTTATTAACGATTGAAAATTCCATCAAGGTAAATAAATAAATAGAGAATGTGACCTAATAGCAGGAATTGAAAAAGGACAAGACTTTATGTCTAAAACAGAAGTAGATTTATTACTTTCGTCCCTCTAGCATCTCTTCCTTGGAGTTGATATCCTCAGACCTTATTTTTAGCGGATATTTACTCAACAAAGGAATATGCATATGTAGAATTAATTTAAAATTTTAGGTCTAATTGTTAAGAAACCTGACGTAACAAACCAGAAGAAATCTTGCAGAAATCGACCCTCCTTCGAGGGTCGGTTTCTGCAAGAAGCACTCTTAGAGTATATCTATAGAAAAAAATAAAACCATGCTTATCAAATTTCAAGTTCACAAGTTTAATGGTACAAAAAAGGGATTTTTTTTTTATGTATAACCTCCGTAACTCCCTTTGGGAGTCAATTTTTGAAATGTCCGTTCTTAGTAAATCTCTATACAAGAAAAGAAACATGATAATCAACTTTTAAAAGTGTAGGTCTAATAGTTAAAACAAAAAGTTTTTTCTATAACGCTACCTTAATCCACCTTGGAAGTCGATATCCGCAAACCCCGTTCTTAGCAGACCTCGACTGAACAAAAGGAATATTTTTATCAAATTTAAAATCTGCTAGTCTAATAGCTTCTTAAACACATGAAATTTTAACCTATTCCCTAATTTAAAACCTACATCGTCCACAAAACTACTACAATCCTACCCCCACCCTTTTCCACGGGTGTGTATTTCTGGAAAACCCGTTCTTAACGAATATCTTTTCAATAAAAGAAACGTCAGCCGAATTTCAAGTTCGTGGGTGTATTAGTTTAAAAATGGTATATTTTGTCTAAATGTAGCCCCCCTCCGGAGCTGACTTCTATTTTGTTACTGTTTGCGTAATGCCTCGGCTTTTCCAACCCCACCGTTCTGATAATTTGTTTCTATTACATCTAAATTATGATAAAGGGTATTTTTTAGAGGTATAGAACTTTAAATTGCAATAAAACAACGATGTATTGTTCGATTGACATGAACTTTTTTTTATTCGAAAGATAATCTTGTGGCCTTACATTTTAAATATGATTTCTGGCATAGGACTGCCATGGCTGGCTCGGATGTAGTCCAATCTGGACGTCCAATTTTCGATGACTTTTTCCAACATTTGTGGCCGTATATCGGCAATAACACGGCGAAAGTTGTTTTCCAAATGGTCAAGCGTTTGTGGCTTATCCGCATAGACCAATGACTTTACATAGCCTCACAGAAAATAGTCTAGCGGTGTTAAATCACAAGATCTTGGAGGCCAATTCACAGGTCCAAAACGTGAAATTAGGCGGTCACCAAACGTGTCTTTCAATAAATCGATTGTGGCACGAGCTGTGTGACATGTTGCGCCGTCTTGTTGGAACCACAGCTCCTGGACATCATGATTGTTCAATTCAAAAATGAAAAGTTAGTAATCATGGCTCTATACCGATCACCATTGGCTATAACGTTGTGGCCTTCATCGTTTTTGAAGAAGTACGGACCAATGATTCCACCAGCCCATAAAGCGCACCAAACAGTCAGTTTTTCTGGATGTAACGGTGTTTCGACATACACTTGTGGATTAGCTTCACTCCAAATGCGGCAGTTTTGTTTGTTGACGTAGCCATTCAACCAGAAGTGCACTTCATCGCTAAACAAAATTCGCTTATGAAAATCGGGAACAACGGCAATCTCGTTTTGGCCCCATTCGACGAATCTACGCCTTGCTTGATGATCGTTTTGATGAATTGCCAAACCAAACTGAGAATAAATCACTTGACAGCTGTTAAATCGGTCGCCATCTTGGAAAGTAATGCCAACTTAAACTTCTATACCTGGAAAAAAAACACTCTTTTGAACTTAAAATTTATAGCTTTAATTTTTTTTTAAAATATCCAAGTAAAATTATTGTAGAAAACACAGACACACACAGATTCTTTATTTTAAGTTATCTGATTACCCCAAAATCATGATTTTTTCAAAAATTTACAAATTTCTTTACGATTTTATTTTATAGCTCGTCTTATTAGCTTAATAAAAATACCAAACTTTTTATTCTCCATTCACTAGAACAAAAACTACAAGTGCTTTAATAAAAGAAGATGCTTTAATTTTACACAAGATGTCAAACTTTAAAATGCGTTTTACTCGTTTATTTTTTTTCTTTCGAAAAACTGAAACTGGGACAGCGATTGCTCAAAAAGTTTTGAAAATAATTTGCTGAAATTTTTAGTGAATGTTTTGTTTAACAGTAGAAGTTTTTGACCCTCATATTTATCAATCACTGTTTTATTTTAAAATTTACTGTCCTTTATGTGAATATAATCACTGTTTTTAAAGCAATTTCTTATAGTCACTAAGATATTAATTGATTAGATTGATTATTTAATATTAGAATCGGGATTTAGGCGGTTCGTTTATTGCTAGTGGTCTGAATTAGGTTAAGTCTTATTGTGTGTTGCGTATTTTTACCATCGTAGATTCTCTCATATTAATTATTATAATTTAATTTGTTAAAGGTTTAAGTTGAATATCTTAATAAAGTCATATTAAGATAATGCTTGATCCTAGTCCTTTCCCTAATCCTACACCTCTGGCTCACGCCGATACTTCGAGAGATGTACTTCCAAGGGGAGGAACATCACAATGGCGCCCAACGTGGGGCTGTCGTTCCTTCCTCTGCCTTTTCTGGATCGAACTGGTCCTCCTTGTTGTGTCTTCCTCTCTATGGTTGGTCGGAACTCCACTTTTTTTCCACTTCGTGGTCTGAGGTTGTAGACGCTTGTGGTGGGCGCTACTGTTTCTTCTCTTTGGCTTTTCTTTCTAAAATTTGGCAGATTACTATTAGTTTTACAGTTTGACGACAATGCTCTTTTAGGTCCTTTATGTTCTGAACCCTTCTGAATCTTCCTTTCTGGTCCTCCCGACCCAGATTCATGTGATCTTTTATAGCCTAACATTTCATTTTTGCTTCTTTTAATCTTTCTACTTTTCTCAGACCAATAACTAGGTATTGATCTGATAAGTGGTTCGTGCTTATTGGTCTTATTTGTGTGTTTCTCACCCTGATCATTTTTAAAAAACCTAACCCTTTTCCCTCCAATTCACGCTTTACCTCTGACCCTTTCTTTTTACCATCTTGCAAATCTTTTGAACTCCGTTGTACTCTGTCAAAACCACTCGAATCACCGCGTAAACTACCGTTATCCGAACTACCAGTTCCTATCTCCGTCTCGTCACATTTCCTATGACATATATTCCAACCTGATCTACATTAATCGTTAACCTTTTTCCCGGCTTCCATACCACTACGTTGTTACTCTTTACATCTAATACTCTATACGGACCTTCAAATTTTGGTTTAAATTTAGCTACCACTTTTCTAGTTGACGAACTTAAAGGATGTGTTGCTATCAAAACCCCATCATTCACCTTAATTTGCACATCACGCCTGCGTCTATTATAATATTTCTCCCATTTTTCATGCTTAGCTTTTGTGTTTCATCTAGCCTCCTTAAACAATCTCTCAATATCTCCTACTGCAAATTCCGTTCCGTCTGATACCATCACTAATTTCCAAAAGTGGGTGGAAGTCCCCCGATCTGAACCGGGAAGATGGTTTGTGATTGATAAGGATTTCGGGGATCTGTACTGATAAGAAATGCACGCTTTTAGCGATAACGAGTTATATTCTGATATAGTTTTAATTAAATGATTATGATTTTTTTAATTACGTCATTGAAAGCAAATTTTAATTGGGATAAAGAGTCAAATTTTTCTATACATATGATTATTTTTATATAATTCCGTATACATCTATTTCTGAAAATCATGATATACGTGTTGAATGATTATTTGTTATATTTCAAATTTGATGCTTTGTGCTTGTGATTTCTGAAACAGAGGATTGAAAATTAGGCAAACGAAAGGGAGTGGAAATTCCCCCCGGGTCTGAACCGGGAGGATGGTACCCCCTCCGCTCTGATAAGGGTTTCAGGGCTCTGTAAATGGGTGCTAGAAATGCATGTTTTTAGAGATACCAATTTATATTCTTATATAGTTTTAACTAAATGGGTAGAATTCTGATTTTTTTTTAAGTACGTCATTGGAAGCAAATTTTAATTAGGATAAAGGGTCAAACTTTTCTGTACATATAAATATTTGTATATAATTCTGATAAAGTCTATTTCTGAAAATTATGATATACGTGTTGAATGATTGTTTATTACATTTCAAATTTGATACTTTGTGCATAACTAAAATATATTTTTCATTGATTTTGCATGTATTTTTTTTATAATTCTGAGATAACTTAAAAAATATTATGGTTATATAAAGTAAAAAGTTCTGAATATATGTATCTTTTCGTTTGCAAAGTAGTTTCCTTACATGAAACATCCCTTTCCTATGATAATATATGCGGACCTTGTAATTCTGGTAAAACTTTCTTTGTTAGACGAATCTTAGAAATAAAATTAATTAATTCTTTTCCTCCCAAAATTATTTGGTGTTATGGAATTTATCCAAAATTGTTTGATAAGATGTCTGACATAGAATTTCATGAAGACATGCCTTTCGATGTAGAAGATATTATTAATGCTTTCGTAATAATAGATGACTTAATGAATGAAGTAGGAGATGACAAAAACTTTCAAACTTGTTCACGAAAGGAAGCCCTCATAGAGATATTTCCGTAATATTTATTTTACAAAATATTTTTTTTTGCAATGAAAAACAAATTATAGGAATATTTTTTTAATACTTCCTACCTAAGTTGTTTTAAAATGTTAGAGACAAGCAATAGATCTCTTGTCTAGCAAGACAAATGTATCCATCTCAATCGAAATTTATGATAGGAAAACTATAGGAAAACTATACGAAATACAAATGCTGCAAATTTGACTATCCACTTTGTGAGAGATAGAAAAAATAAAACCTTTCGTTCGAATCATTTAATGAATTTTTCAAAAGAAAAAATTTTTCATAGAGTTTTGTTACGAATAAATATCTCAGAACAAAAACATTGTATGCAAAACCTTTGTCATGGATAGAATATTAAGTGTGTGGTTTGTGTTCTTCAACATTTGTTTTTAATTTTTAGTCTGTTTCCCTTCTTGTTCCTTACACTTAAATATATTAATATGAGTAAAGTAATTAAAAAGTTGAAAAAATATTGAAAAAAAAAGTTGAAAAGTATTGAAAAAGATGAAAAATATTGAAATATTTAGAATATTGTTGGTGGACTTGAGTATTTAAGTTAAGAGCAATATAGTGATAAAATTTCTTTTTTTTCATATTAATCTTAAAATAATAACTTTATAAATTTAAATATATGGTAAACTTATAAAAAAATTCAAAGCAAAATCTTATTCATCTTATAATAATAATAATACAAACACAAAATATGAGAACAAAAAATATTGTATTTATTCACCTTCTAAAATTTATTCTTACATTATATCATTTCTTAAAATATTGATACAATCTGAAATCTTTCTGTTTGCTACGAACAAATTCATATAAAATATAATTCATTGAAAAGCCTTTACTGATTTTCAACAAGAAAAATATAAAATAATGACCACATAGAAATAAGGAATATCCCTTGGTTAAAATCCATTTCTCAATAAATAAAGTCCTTCAGATCTCAACAATTTTCCTTTTATAAAACAATGTGCTAACAGAAAACTTAATTTAATCTTATATTTTTTAAAATGTATTATATGAGAAGCATTGAAATAAGTAACATCATTCAATATGAATAATAAATACATTCGACAGGTATATGCATAAAATGAAGAGGAAACATTTACATTCTTAAACATGAAAGAATAAGATATATACAGAAATCAATATTTATAAAAGAAACTATTTAATTAAATTCTCATTTATATAAAATATTAGTTTTCATTTATATGGCAGTTACCGAAAGCTAAAGTTGTAATACCATCTTCAAGAATATTTCTTATCGAAGGGGCAAAGTGAATTTTTTTTTACTTTTTACAGAATGTATTTCATGTATAGAACTGTTAATGGGTTTAAACTCTTCACGACTTCTATACTTATTTATGAGGCAATTTTTATAGTCTTCATGAGAAATTTTACTTTTAAAATAGATATATGTATCTCTTTTGCTGTATTTTTTTCTAAAGTTAATGTTTTTATGCTGTACATTTTTGCATTGAGACCTACGAACTCAGTTGCTACCATACCATTTAACTCATCTGTCATTTTTCCGAGAACATTATTAGTTAAAGGATTATAAAGAAAATGATTTGGAAGCAAATATATGGGTCATTTCAATAAAAAAGAAGTGAATTTTCTTTGAATAGATACAAGGTCGTTATTAATTATTTTATAAGCATGAAATGATGGAGATGCTATGAATTTCTTAGCTCTTTTCTCTCTATTCACTAGATAAATCTTAACAATACATCTAATAATCTTAATCTTAAAAATACATCAATTTGTAAAATTCAAACAAAGTCCTCGGTTAAAAAATTATATAGATTTTAATACTGAACATCGAAAACGAGCAAACAACAATTTTGAAAAAGATCTCTTTAAACTTTTAAACAATGCCGTGTTTGGTAAAACAATGAAAAATTTACGCAAAAAGTTAAGATTTATCTAGTGAATAGAGAGAAAAGAGCTAAAAAATTCATAGCATCTCCAGCATTTCATGCTTATAAAATAATTAATAACGACCTTGTATCTATTCAAAGAAAACTCACTTCTTTTTTATTGAAATGACCCATATATTTGCTTCCAAATCATTTTCTTTATAATCCTTTAACTAATAATGTTCTCGGAAAAATGACAGATGAGTTAAATGGTATGGTAGCAACTGAGTTCGTAGGTCTCAATGCAAAAATGTACAGCATAAAAACATTAACTTTAGAAAAAAATACAGCAAAAGAGATACATATATCTATTTTAAAAGTAAAATTTCTCATGAAGACTATAAAAATTGCCTCATAAATAAGTATAGAAGTCGTGAAGAGTTTAAACCCATTAACAGTTCTATACATGAAATACATTCTGTAAAAAGTAAAAAAAAATTCACTTTGCCCCTTCGATAAGAAATATTCTTGAAGATGGTATTACAACTTTAGCTTTCGGTAACTGCCATATAAATGAAAACTAATATTTTATATAAATGAGAATTTAATTAAATAGTTTCTTTTATAAATATTGATTTCTGTATATATCTTATTCTTTCATGTTTAAGAATGTAAATGTTTCCTCTTCATTTTATGCATATACCTGTCGAATGTATTTATTATTCATATTGAATGACGTGTTACTTATTTCAATGCTTCTCATATAATACATTTTAAAAAATATAAGATTAAATTAAGTTTTCTGTTAGCACATTGTTTTATAAAAGGAAAATTGTTGAGATCTGAAGGACTTTATTTATTGAGAAATGGATTAACCAAGGGATATTCCTTATTTCTATGTGGTCATTATTTTATATTTTTCTTGTTGAAAATCAGTAAAGGCTTTTCAATGAACTATATTTTATATGAATTTGTTCGTAGCAAACAGAAAGATTTCAGATTGTATCAATATTTTTTAAGAAATGATATAATGTAAGAATAAATTTTAGAAGGTGAATAAATACAATATTTTGTGTTCTCATATTTTGTGTTTGTATTATTATTATTATAAGATGAATAAGATTTTGCTTTTGAATTTTTTTTTTATAAGTTTACCATATATTTAAATTTATAAAGTTATTATTTTTAAGATTAATATGAAAAAAAAAGAAATTTTATCACTATATTGCTCTTAACTTAAATACTCAAATCCACCAACAATATTCTAAATATTTCAATATTTTTCATCTTTTTCAATACTTTTCAACTTTTTTTCAATATTTTTTCAACTTTTTTAATTACTTTACTCATATTAATATATTTAAGTGTAAGGAACAAGAAGGGAAACAGACTAAAAATTAAAAACAAATGTTGAAGAACTCAAACCACACTTAATATTCTATCCATGACAAAGGTTTTGCATACAATGTTTTTGTTCTGAGATATTTATTCGTAACAAAAACTCTATGAAAATTTTTTTCTTTTGAAAAATTCATTAAATGATTCGAACGAAAGGTTTTATTTTTCTATCTCTCACAAAGTGGATAGTCAAATTTGCAGCATTTGTATTTCGTATAGTTTTCCTATCATAAATTTCGATTGAGATGGATACATTTGTCTTGCTAGACAAGAGATCTATTGCTTGTCTCTAACATTTTTAAAACAACTTAGGTAGGAAGTATTAAAAAAAATATTCCTATAATTTGTTTTTCATTGCAAAAAAATATTTTGTAAAATAAATATTACGGAAATATCTCTATGAGGGCTTCCTTTCGTGAACAAGTTTGAAAGTTTTTTGTCATCTCCTACTTCATTCATTAAGTCATCTATTATTACGAAAGCATTAATAATATCTTCTACATCGAAAGGCATGCCTTCATGAAATTCTATGTCAGACATCTTATCAAACAATTTTGGATAAATTCCATAACACCAAATAATTTTGGGAGGAAAAGAATTAATTAATTTTATTTCTAAGATTCGTCTAACAAAGAAAGTTTTACCAGAATTACAAGGTCCGCATATATTATCATAGGAAAGGGATGTTTCATGTAAGGAAACTACTTTGCAAACGAAAAAACATATGCAGAACTTTTACTTTATATAAGCATAGTATTTTTTAAGTTATCTCAGAATTATAAAAAAAATACATGCAAAATCAATGAAAAATATATTTTAGTTATGCACAAAGTATCAAATTTGAAATGTAATAAACAATCATTCAACACGTATATCATAATTTTCAGAAATAGACTTTATCAGAATTATATACAAATATTTATATGTACAGAAAAAGTTTGACCCTTTATCCTAATTAAAAATTTGCTTCCAATGACGTACTTAAAAAAAAATCAGAATTCTACCCATTTAGTTAAAACTATATAAGAATATAAATTGGTATCTCTAAAAACATGCATTTCTAGCACCCATTTACAGAGCCCTGAAACCCTTATCAGAGCGGAGGGGGTACCATCCTCCCGGTTCAGACCCGGGGAATTTCCACTCCCTTTCGTTTGCCTAATTTTCAATCCTCTGTTTCAGAAATCACAAGCACAAAGCATCAAATTTGAAATATAACAAATAATCATTCAACACGTATATCATGATTTTCAGAAATAGATGTATACGGAATTATATAAAAATAATCATATGTACAGAAAATTTGACTCTTTATCCCAATTAAAATTTGCTTTCAATGACGTAATTAAAAAAAAAATCATAATCATTTAATTAAAACTATATCAGAATATAACTCGTTATCGCTAAAAGCGTGCATTTCTTATCAGTACAGATCCCGAAACCCTTATCAATCACAAACCATCTTCCCGGTTCAGATCGGGGGGGACTTCCACACACTTTTGTTTGCATGCGGCTCCACCGGCTCCACTGTTCCAGAACCGGTATATTTTAACTACTAATGTATCGTTGGCCCGTCATAGTACCATTCGCAACCACATGTAGGCGCGTGCGGCCATTGATCATGATGCCAGCCCACACCATGATACTGCATGTCGGATATCGGTCCTTTCCTGGATATTTTCTGGACGATAAGCAGTACCACTCTCGCGCCAGATCAGTTGGCGTCTACAATCCGATGACAGACTGAACCTACTCTCATCTGAGAATAGTACGCATGCCCAGTCCTGTTCAGTCCAATTGTGATGCTCACGACACCATTGCAAATGGGCAGTACGGTGCTGTCTGGTCAATGGGACACACACAACAGGTCTGCGCGCGTATAGTCCCCCCCTCAAACATCTGGCAACAGTTTTTCGGGAGATCTGCTTTCCTGAGGCAGCAAGAAACTGATTTGCCACCTGCTGAGCTGTGGTGCGCCTGTTCCTTTTTGCTGATAGGACGATATATCTGTCTTCTGCAGGCGTCGTACTTCTAACACGACCTCCCCGTGCCGTCTACTACACATTCCAGTAGTTTTAAATGACTTCCACAGCCGGGAAACAACGCTGTGAGCGATGTCGAACTGCCTGGCAACATCTGTTATTTTTCGCCCTTCTTCGATCTTTCCAATAATTCGGCCACGCATAAAATCATCTATGTGATGTTGGGAAGACATGCCAAAAATTTTAAGTTCGTCTATTAAATCTTTCCTGTAAAACTTTGACTTGAAACAACAACTGTCCACACGCGTCAAAACCTTTAAAGCTCTTATGAACGCTATCACGTGATGAACAGACGTGGAAAAAAAAATTGCATACTCATACTTCTTCTTACTAATATCACGCACTTATTCTAATTTTCCACATTTTGCTTCCTTTCATTTTGTGGTTGCTATGGATGATAGTGTTATCCGTCCTTAGCAATTGTCCAGCAGTGTATATGTTTTGAAACAAAGCAATTTTTTCAATTTAAAAAAAATGAAACAAAATTAACAGATAATATGAGTAATTAAGTTTAAGGATGCATGGAGGTCCACACAGTGGCGCAAACAAGGGAGGGGGTCCTGGGGGTCCAGACCCCCCCAAAAGCCTTCGATTTTTTTCCGATTGATTATAATTCTAAGTATATAGTGAGAAAAATTTAATTAAATATTTGTTATTAATATATAATTAATGCTAATTATTTATTCAATAATTAGTTTTTTACTGTGTTTTGTTCCCGAAAATAGACAAAATCAAAAGGAGCATCATACAAAAATGGTGAACTTTCCACCTCCCCCCCCCCTTGGAAAATTCCTGTGTGCGCTACTGATGGGGGTAATGTATGTTTAGAAACTCTAGTTATAAAATAATGTATGTGGTTAAAATTACTTGTATGCTTTAAATTACAAAATTCCTAAAAGTTAATTAATTTTAATTTAAAATTATTTTTTTAATCTTGAAAATGCAAAATATTCCTCGACAATCTTTTCTTGCTTTCTTTGCAATTTTTCGTTCTTTCTTTCTTTTTTTTTTTTTTTTTTTGATGGATAAGATATATAAAATACATAAATATTAATTTATATAAAGATGTAAATAATTACTTTTTTAATATGTGATGTTTATGAGTACGAAAAATTTAATTAAATATTTGTTATTAATGATTAATTTTATTAATTAATGCTAATTATTTATTCAATAATTAGTTTTTACTGTATTTTGTTCCCGAAAATCGACAAAATCAAAAGAAACATGATACAAAAAATGGTGAATTTTCGACTCCGGACCCTGAACCCCCTGAAAATTCCTGTGTACGCTACTGGGTCAACAAATCGAACATAAAACCTCACATATGCTTGGGAAAAGAAGTAAATACGTTTATTTTTTTAAAAATTCTCGTCTTTATAGTTGTAAGTGCAAAATAAAACTAACCTTCTCTCTATCAGATTAGATTCTTGTGATTATATCCTTTCCATCCAACGAAATTATAATTCTCGAATTCCATAGGTTATTAAGAAAGGGGCGTATCCCTTCCTTAAGCCAATGAGGGAAAGCGAATCAGGTTAAATCACTGATCCGAACGCAGTCCGTTTGAGACCGTTCCTTCTGTACTATATCGTTTTTGATCCAGCAAAGCTTATTGAGGATAAATGAATTAGACCTATAAAGCAGTAAAAGTTCAATTTAAAGATAAAAATGCTACAATTGGAGGAGGTTCCTCGCGAAGCTATTTACATCAACGTCTATTTACAGTGAATTACGTTAAACACGAAAATGCTTAAAACGAAATATCGGTAATACGAAATAATTCAATGGTCCCGACAAACTTCTATGTATTTTCATCTAGTTTTTCTCTTAACATCAAACGGAAATCGCTTAACACGAAAAGATTTCCTTTCTGGGAAGAAACAAAGTACTCAAAATACCACACACTTAAGGAAATGTTTGATGAAGTTTCTGTTTTTTTTGTACTGCCTACTGTAGCTTCGGAAGAATTCGTTACAGTAGATGATGGTAATAAGGCCCAGTGGTCAAGTAGTAGCGTACTGCGCTTCTGCACCGCAGGTGTCCGGGTTCTATTCCAGGGCTGGGTAAGGTCGACTCTGCCTTTCATCCCTACTGCAGTGGGACCATAAATGAGTACCAAGCTTGATTGGGGACTTTAACATTGGGGTCTTGCTTCAGACTGACCACCTTATCAGGGTATCTGCTCGTGCACCTCAGGACCCAATGGTCACGTATACTGTGATGGTCACAGTAGGCCCTGGCCTTCACTGAGCGCCACTGAATTTGAGATGATGATGATGATAATGCGTATGCGGCCCCAGTTACAGTAGAAAAAGACATTTTTGAGTTTTTTCAAAACTCAAAATATTATTAATGCATATTCTGTTGTTAAAAAGGAAATAAATAATGCAACTCCTGTTCCACGCCATCATCATGAAAAGTATGAACATCATGAAAATCATGCGCAGTCATTTAGATAAACATTTCAATGGCAAAATGACTATCAAAATGGATGGCATTGAACAATTTGTTGACAGTTAGATGTTAAAAAGGGAAATGCAAATAAAAATATCAGATTATTTTTCAAAAACTCAAAATATGTTTGTTTTTTTTCCAAAAAGCTCGAAACGTTTGTGTTAAATTTCATAAAGCTCTCTTTGTTTCATTGATTTTTATTTAATACATGCATATGTACATATCTATTCAAATAAAATGTGTACTCTGATAGATTTAATTTTCTTAAATATATAATTTTTTTTTTTTGCAACATTTTTTAACTTGAAATTCTTTTCTCACGAAAAAATATTTCAGTCCCCCTCAGTTTCACGTTAAAGAATTATCACTGCCTTTGCAAAGATGAGTTTGATAGCGTTTATGAATGTACAAGTGATATACTTGAACTTAGATGAAAAGTGACAATAAACGTAATGAATGACGTTTGTTTTACTTAAAAGTTGATTAAAAAAAAAGGAAGCGAAATAAAGTACTGAAATAACTTTTTTGAATAACTTTTCCCAGTATTATGATATTTGGACGATGGCTGTGTGTGTGTGTTTTTGTGTTCAGATACAAATATAAAGGTATATTCGATAGTTTTTAGTATTTGAAGGAATGGAAAATATATTACTTTGAGTAAAATTTTTAAAAATATTATAAAAATATTAATTGTAGCATGAATACCTCGATCGCAACCACTCCTGGGCAGTGACAGTTTTAGGCTTAGGTCAGGGCAGTGGGGCACACAAGGAGGGGGGGTCCGGACCCCCAAAGCCCTTGATTTTTTTCTGATTGATTATAACTCTAAGTATATAGTACGTAAAATTTAGTGAAGTAGTTGTTATTAATGATTAATTTTATTAATTAATGCTAATTATTTATTCAATAATTAGCTTTTTACTGTGATTTGTTCCCCAAAATCGACAAAATCGAAAGGAGCATAATACAAGAATGGTGAACTTTCGACCCCGGACGTCCCCTTGGAAAAATTCCTGTGTGCGCTACTGGGTCAGGGCCTTGGGCGCAAATTTTTAGCGGTGCCAAAATTTTGAGAAGGCAAAAATTTGAAATTTTGTTTTTTATCAACTGTAAGACTGCTTCTTTTCTTGCTTTGACAACCTCAAGATGCCACTGTTAAAAGAGTAGAATTATTTCTTTAAAAAATAATTAATCGTATAAGTAGTAAACTTTAAAATATCTAACCAATAGGTACTAAAAATGTTTTCCTTAAGTATAGCTTTAGCTTTTATCTATTGACGTTAGATTTTTCGTAAATTTTTCTTAAAAATTTTAAATGGAGCGATTGTTTGCTCAAACTCAAACTCAGTGGCTCAACAGCCCATGAGGCTTACTGTGCCTATCCCAGTATAAGAGACCATTGGGCGCTGAGGTGCAAGAGCAGATGTCCCGAACAGGTGGTCATCCTGAAGCGAGACCCCTATCGTTCAAGTAGTCAAGCAAACTTGGTACTCATTTATCGACCCATTGAAGGGATGAAACGCTGAGTTGATCTTGGTCAGCCTGAGGATAGAACCTCGGACCTATATAGCAATTACTAAACATGAAATAAATAAATAAATTATTCTTAATTAATAAATTGCTTTTAAAATACTGTTTGACAAATGATATCTGATTTCTGACACCTTTATTAAAATGTATGCTTAAAACAATACATTTGTGAAAATGAACATGATGAAATGGGCATTTTATATTTTGA